>RJWM01004557.1:0-99965 GCA_004363535.1 Dasyprocta punctata | reverse complement strand
CAGACCACAATGCAGGAGAGAACACACTGGTGAAGAGCTCAGTGTCAGCTGCCCTTTTTTGTATGTCCCACTCCTTAGGCTGACCCCAAATCTGGGCCATCCTATGAAAGCCTGCTCAAGTTCTTCTGAAAAGTCCATGTGCAGGACTTTGGGAACTGTTATGAGAATGTGTCCTGGGATTCTGTAATTAACAGGTCATGCCTACTCGGCCAGGCAGCTTTGCTAGACCCCATTCTCCTGCCTCTTTTTGTCTGAGAGACATATATCTCCATAATTCTTTATAGGATGCTGAGGGAGTGGGGGTCTCCATTTTCATATAGCTATTTCCTGCTGAAAGAGGTTTTAGGCCGTACCTCCTGGAGATTATGTGCTCTCCAACTACCTTGGGTTATTGTGGCTCACTGACCGGGTTGAAAAAAAAATGATCAGAAGACAATGAGAAAAGAATGACCATTAACCTGTCTGTTTGATGAAAGAAAGTAACTTTACCATTAGTATGGCAATGTAGAGTACAAATATGAGGAGCAGTAGGTCAGATTTCCATGCTCCCTGTGGAGGAGAAAGTATGGCAAAGCAGGATGTTAGATGAAGTATCAAGAGCCGGAGAGCCACAGCCTTAGAAAGATTACCTCCATTCTGAATCTAATTAAAAACGGGAGCCTCGGCGCAGGTGTCTGTTTACTTATCTGTACTTGGAGCAGTACTGAAGTCTTACTTTTTGAGGAGGAACTTCAGGTGTTGCAGAGGTTTACAGGAGTAGCTTTCTTCTTACTCCTGTGAATATTCAAAAGATCATTTCTTTTTAGGATTTTTATAGCTTTCCAATGCATCCCTTAAGGAAGGACCACTTTAATGGCTCCTCAGGAACTGTGAAAAAGCCTAGGTTCTTGAGGGGCTGTAAGTAAGGCTGCCCTTCTTCCCTTTCTACTAGTCTTTTGATCTCCTAGAGAGACTTCATACATGTCTGGTTGTGGTCCCTGGCAGCGACCTGCTTGGGGAAATAGATTACTTCTAAGAGTTGTAGAATTTATTCCTTATTAGTCAGCAAGCTCCTTTCTTTCCAGATCGCTGCCTGTGCATGTAGCACCAGAAAGGTACACTTAGAGCCTACACAGATATTTAGTTTCTTGTCTTTTCCTAATATCAATGAACAAGCAAGAGCTATGGGTTCTCCTTTTTGAACAGAGGTTCTTGGAGACAGGGTTTGATCTCAATAAACTGTTGCAAATTGACAACTGCATAACTCATCTTTTAATGCACTACTTGTGCAAGGCTACTTCTCTCAGTGAACCTCACCTCCTCAGGCCATGGAGGGGTAGGTCACTGATGTCCTGCTTGCATAGGTCTGGAAAATCACCTGTTCACAAGAGTGGCTAACTTCTGACCCTGTAGGCATCAAACAGGATTAAGAGTAGAACACATTTTTATAATAACCTCACGGGTGCCTAGGAAGCATGGTCTGACATAGCCCAGACAGGCAAAATCTGCTTTGACTTTTGCCAGAATTGGGGAATTGCCTCCAATTTTTTGTAATCAGTCTCCTCCTAGTAAAGGAGTAGGACACTGTGGGACAATTAAAAACTCATGGTTAAACATTTGAGCTTTGCAATGACATGTTGCAGCAAGAGTAAAGAAAACCTGATAAGGGCTCTCCTTGTCCTGTTATCACTATAGATCTAGAGGAGGGTTTTCCAAAGAAGTTAGAACAGAAGCCAAAGGAATTTAATTACTTACCACCAGGGTCATCCAGGATTTCTTGCAGGCTACAGAAAGCTCCATGGACCAGAACATTGCAAGTTGCTCCAAAATGTTTCAGTCTTTTTATCTGAGCAGGGAGGGAGGTGGCTGGCCTCAACCTGCTCTGAGAGTAGGGATAGTCAATTGTCTAGTACCTTGAGTCAGGCATATCAGCTACCTGACACAGGGAGCAAGACCCAGGCAAGGACTTGATGTAGTCTTGAGCCCAATACCTAGTTTTCCTACAGGACTTGATTGGCCTTGGGTTTTCCCTTGGAAAACAGGTGTGCTTAAAGCACTGCCAATGTAACAGCCATAATTTTGGCCTTTTTTTTTTCAGCCCTGCTCATTTTGTCTTCATGTATGTCCTAATTGTTTTACATAGAAAAGGCTGTGCCCAGTGATTGGGTTATTGTTCTGAGGCTCCATATGCAAATCTAGCAGGGTCTTTTGAAAATACTGGGTCTCTCTGGAGCACTAAGATCTTGGAAAATGGTGGGAGAGGGGTATCTTCCTGAGAGACAGGTAGGCATGTGAAAACAGGGTCATCAAAGATATAATTTTTTCGCATTGGAGGCCTCTTTAAGTACTGTGGTTCTTGGGGCTTTATGAGGATAAAAAGTCATAAAAGTCTAAACATAAGGCACTCCTTACCACTATCCTTACCTTTTACCAAAAAAAAAAAAAAAAATCTAGCTGATATCCTGTACCCATCTCTTGCCATTCCCTGGTTACTAGACCCAAATAGTATTGCGATCGTAAAGACAAGGGTGGAGCACCTGGGGCTGCAACTAGTGACCTGCATGGGGCGTATGGAGAGAGAAAGCCAGGTCTGGGGTCCTCCAGAAGGCATTCCCTGCAGAAGGATTCAAGCCTGTTAAGTCCCTGGAGCATCCTCCATGACACTCAATTGTGCTAAGAGATGTCCCTGGTAAAGCAAGCAGCACTAGTGCCTTCTCTTTTATTTTTATCCTTAGAACTCTCCATATCTTGTGGCCCACTATGGTTCCTTCAGAGTCAAATTTTATGTAGCTTAATGGCAAGGCTGCTGAGATCTGAAGCATTGGTCCACTGACTCCTTAGAGGGAAGTGTAGTTCCTACCCATGGGCTCCTTTAGAAACTCCTATAAGATCAGGGTGGAGCCCCCTCCCAAGGGTGCTCCCTTAGACACTTGAAAAACAATATCCCTTTACTATTTACCACAACAGTACAAGGATGGCTGTACTTTTGCACACTCACAGCTGCTTGAGTTGAACTTTATTGGCTTCTCTTTTGTTCTGCTCAGTCCGTCGGGCATATGTCTTTAAATTAACCTGAATTCTTGTTAGAAGAAATAAGCAAGCAACTTAGCCCAATAAAATTGGACACTTAGCTTTTATCTACAAGGGCAAGATTTCCTGGTGACCGTGAGGCCAGTTGAAAAAAAAAAAGGTAAACAAATGTGGCAGAAACCATGTGATAGACTCACATAACCAACTAACATGACCAACAAACACGACCAATTCCATATAGGCACCTCATATGATGAACCAAAATAGGAGACCCATGTAATGAACCAAACTGACCGTCAGTCACAGCCGAGATGTGAACTGACTAGGATAAAATACGCAGAGAAAGCTACTCACTAGTGGTACCCACAGGTACAAGGCCATCCAGGGGAAAAGCACAGATGGGACTTTGAGCACAAAAAAAGGAGTCAGCTAGGTTAAGGAGCTATTTCAGTAGGAGACAAAGTTACAAATAGCTAATTTTCTCAGAGGTGTGAAAAAGCTGCTTTTTACTAGCTTATCAATGAATGATCAAAAACAGGAAAGAGAAGAAAATAAAGATAAGATAAACTTGAGGCAGACCTATGGGCCTCTTACTGCTGCCTGGTAGTTCTTTAAAAATGACTCAACAAACAAAAGTATACCAGGTCTTTTTTTTTTTTTTCTTTTTTTTTTTTCTCAAAGAATTGGATGAGACAAGCCAAAATGGTGTCAAAAGTTTATTTCAAAGGTGAAGGGTGAAGGGATTAGGGAAGAACAAAAGAAAGTATAAAACCAACAATAAAAGCACACCCTGTATCTAGGAGATGCAGTGTGCGCTAATGTGAAGAGTCGCGTTAGGGCGTTTCTCGTAGCATCTGGTCTTCTTTATGCTGTTCACATATTGTGGGAGTCTGAACACGTTCTGAACATCATCTGGCTCTGCCCTGGGATCTTGAAATTGACAGGTGCTGTCCCCTTTTCCAGCCAGCTTTGCTGCGCCCTACTTCTTATATCATTACTGGTTGGGAAAAACACAGAGGCCATGTGCTTCACATACACACACGGTGAGTCTTACTAGGAAACTGTCCGCGGTACCATGAGAATGTTCTCTCATTCCCCAGCCTAGGGGAGAGAGAAAGGTAAAGAACAGAAACTTCTTGGCCTTAGATTTCAGAGAGACAAACAAAATATATGACAAACAAAAATACATGCCCAAAGGGCTTAACTCCTGGCTAGCTCTGCCAAATATGTTATTGGGTTTTGGGGTGCTAGAGTCTCCTTCTAGAGGTGGTTTCTAGGTTCTTTTTGTCCTGAGCAAAGAATTGGTCAAGACAAGGACAAACAGCCAGAAAGTTTTACCTGTAACAAAGGTAGAGAAAGCACATGCTCTGCAGAGCAAGCACCGGCCAATTAAAAGTAGAAAAACAAGCGCACAGGGTGAGTGTGGGCCGCTGTGTAAGAGAGAACACGGTGGCCCAAATAGGCAGTTTAAGACATTTGCTTCTTTTTTATGTTTCGATTTTACCATTCTGACTAACTTTGATTATAGTCTAACCAAAACAATAAGAAATTTTGGCAGCTGCTTAATTTTGACTCTAGAAAATGTACTCCTACTTATAATTTTTTACGGACAAAAATCACTTATTTTGATTCTAAAAAGTTTGCTATAATTTACATCTGGATGTGTTTATCTGGCATTATTAAAGAATAGCAATATGTATTCTCCTTATGCAGCATAATTTTAGCACCAGTATAAGCCTTGCAGTTAACCTTTTCCCTTTATAATAGAGGACAATGAGATCAGGAAGGTTACATGACCTTGCCAAGGACAAAGTTAGCCAATGCCCAGGCCAGGTATAGATACAGTTCTTCTGGCTCCTACATTAGGGCTCTTCAAACTATGTTGCTTCACTACATTAAAAAAAAAAAAACAGCTATAGCAGAAATAAACAAAAGCAAAATGGCCATTAAGTAAACAGGCAATTGGAGGAGAGGGCAGAGAAAAGATACAACAGCAAATACTGGAGCTTCATAATTGCAAAGAACTTTGGTGGGAAATTAAAACAAGAGTTGCTCCAATCCTAAGTTTGCTACTAGTATTTTAAATGTGGCATCTTTCAGTTGGAAGAACTAAACTTGCACAATTACAGGCTCACTCCAAGATCTCTACCCATCTTCTCCTGGCTCTGGGAACCTCCCTCTATTAACCATGACTGTAGAAAATTAAGTGGCATGATATGTGTGCTACAATTGAAGGGACACAGGGAAGACAGTGAGATCGTGTACCACTTAGGAACACTGCTTGAGGCTTATGAAATTGGCAAGATTTTCTTTCTTTTCTTTTCCTTACATCTTTCCAACCAATGTCCCCATCCCTGTTGCCACACTTTCCCCAATATTTTCCTGTGCATGCCTAAAGAAAAGAAATGAAGAAAAGAAAGGAAGGGAGAGAGACAAAGAAAGAAAGAAAAAAGAAAGAAAGAAAGAAAGAAAGAAAGAAAGAAAGAAAGAAAGAAAGAAAGAAAAGAAAAAGGAAAGGAAAGGAAAAAAAGGAGATGGAGCCAAACAAAGAGGTAAAGGATACAGGGAGAGGCAAAAGGAAGATAAAAATTAGAGACAGAAAAGAAGGATGAAGAAGAAAAGAAGAACCAGTGGGTTGAAGGTGTGCGAAATATTCTGATGTAGAATCACCTGGCATATTTGCCAAATGTATGTTTCTGGGCTACATTCCAAATCAGCCAAATTGGCATCTACAGGAGTAACACCACTTAGAAGTAAATGGACAGTTTTTCATAAGATAATTTACTCCCCCTTTTTGTTAATTTGATTGCAAATTTTGTTGTTTTTACTTCAGATGTGCAAATGCATTTGCTTCTTTAAAGCTGGCAAAAAGTATTTCATTGATTTATCTAAAAGGTATTTTGCTTTTTATCATACACAATAGTTGGTAGTCTTTACATGAAGAAGTTGATATATTTTCACACATATCAAAGTAACTCTAAGACAAAGTGCCTTTTATCAACAGCATTTGTTCTACTGAGAGTAGCAGGATAATATTAAATGTATCTTCCTGTGCTATAAGCACTGGCGCTGTAGATGCAGAAAAATCTACATTCTATATAGATGGCGCGCTCCTTGTCTTTTCCTTCAGTTCTGCTTGTTAGAATGTTTCCTGAAGTATGAATCTTTTGTTCTTCATTGGGTTTTTTCTTATAGGCACTTGGCTAAAGTTGGCATATCGCCTGCAGTATTAACAGTCCCACTGAAAGGTCCTATCACATCTTGTCTGAGGGACCAAATCTGTTTAAACCATATCTGAGATTAAGTTTCTCTATGGTAGAAACATCTGTGCTAAAGGACTTTGTCCAGGGTGTTGACACCTGAGCACAGATGTAGAGTTAGGTGTTATGTGATGCATCTCCATCAAGTTGTTCCTGCAGGGATGGTGGTTGTAGTCTGATGCATGAAAGTTGCTGGATATGTTTGTCAAGACTATGTTAGAAATCCACATAGAAAAGGGCCTGGCACATAGTGTTCATGTTGTCTGACCATATTGAACAATGCCTACTGGGTAAGTGATCATGATGTGTACCCAGATATAGCTAGGCCTACTGTGATAGTGATTACATCACATATAATTGTGAGACCACCCTGGGAACTCATTGCTGTATATCAGATGACAAAACATTAAAGAAGCCAATAATTGTACTTGTTCAGGACTATTAGTTGTACTATTGAGAGTAAGTATTAACTTGTGGAATAGAAAACAAGTCTTTGGTTTGGGGATAGAATGAAGTTGACATCTCTAGTTCCAGGTATTCTGGGACAATTTCTTCTCATCTATTTCACATAATGGCAAATTATTTGTAATTAGAATAAAGCAGGTCTCTAATTGATAAAATCTGTACAGACTTAAAATGTATATTAAAATTAAATTAAATCAAGCTTTATTCAAGCTTATTCAAGTAGAATGCCTTTAGAGCTTTTCATAAATTCATAAAAATAATAAAGAACAAATATCTGGAATAAGAACACAGTGCTGAATGGGATATTTATTGTTCCTTTTAAGCTAAACTTTTTTTTTTTTTTTTTTTTTTTTTTGTGGCACTGAGGATCAAACTCACAACCTCGCACCTGCCAGGGCAGGTACTTAAGCCACTGAGCCAAACTCCCAGCCCTGGTTTTTTGAGGCAAGGTCGCATTATGTAGCTCAGGCCGGCCTTGTGCTCACATTGTAGCCCAAGCTGGCCTCGAACTCACAATGCTCCTCCTACCTCAGCCTCCCGAGTGCTGGGATTAGAGGCGTGTGCCTCACACCCGGCTTTAAGCTAAACTTTTACAGGGAGAATTTTCTCATCTGGAAATCAGGAAATATTAGGAAAAACACGACTACCAGCCTTACATTCATATATGTCCTTGTAATCAAATTATATCAAAGGTTAGTAAAGAGAGATGGCCCTTAAGTAATGGGGCTAGTTTAATAAGCACACCTATATGCACATCTGTGCATCAGAGATGAGTGAGCTGACTGTATTCAGGTGAATTCTTCTTTTGGAAAGGCCTTCAGAGTTAGTTTATACACACAAAAGGAAACAGTGTCGTTATCTCCTTCCTTTATGATAGAGGAGTGACAGACACTCAAATGACTCAGTCACTTTAGTCACCACCAGGTTTGGTTCTGCAATGTCTGTCTTTTTATAAAACTATGTGGATATGTGAATATATACTAGGAAATATTTTAGGGTAGATATGTCCTGACAGGTTTGTTAAAAGCAAGCAGACTTTATGTGTGTATGCGTGTGTGCGTGTGTGTGTGTGTGTGTGTGTGTGACTGGGGACAGAACTCAGAGCCTTCGCACTGAGCTATGCTATGTCCCCAACTTCTTTTTTTGAGACAGGGTCTCACTAAGTCACTAAATGGCCTAGACTAGGCTCAAACTTGCAATCTTGCCTCAGCTTCCCAGAGTGCTGGGATTCCAGGCATGCAGCACTGTACCTAATTCAAACATTTTCAAACATCATTTGTAAATTCAGAAGTTCTGCCAGTATGTTTAGATGTGATATTGTAGCAGAAAATGCCCCACACTTCCAGTCAGCCTCTTAGTTGCCCAGGTAGCAGATCCTGTTATAGTTCCTGTTACTCGTGTCTCTTAGAAACAGCCGGTCACTGTGATGCATAGCTGGTCACTATGATGCATATTGTAAGAACCAATCAAAGACAGTCAAGTACTCTGCTTCTGTACTGTCTCTTTCAATGCCATAAAAACATTCCTCCCTGGGCCTTTGGGGCCTGATATTTTGGGAATGATCCTGATCAGTGTCTGTTGAAGTAAAATAAATCTGCCTCCAAATCCTGGGTGCCATTTCAGTGTTTCTGCTTGCCATTGCAATATTACTAATGCTAATTATTTATGATATCACTTGTGTACACAGTCACCTAATTTCACAGGTGAACCGAAACCCAGACATATCCAGACCACAGATGATGATGGGATATTTCATGGGTTGGTAGCACATCTCTCTGATTTTGAGTGGAAGTCATCTTTGTTGCCGTTCATACAGAAACTTGAACTATCAAAATTAGCTTTAGAATTTCCTAAAATAAGAGAAGAAAGAAAGAAAGAAAGAAAGAAAGAAAGAAAGAAAGAAAAAAGAGAATGAGAAAAGGAAGGGAAGACAGAATTCCTCCACTCAAATCTGGTCTTCATGTCATGTAAGTCATCTCATCATAGTTACTGAAGAGAACTTTTAGAAAATGAAATTAACTTTTCAGAGAGTCTGGTTCAGTATTTAAGTACAAAGGGGTCTCTCTTTAATAAAAGTATGGCCTCGTTTGGAAAGAGTTAATGTTATTTTATGGCTGGATTCTATGGCCATGATGATTTAAATAATAGTTGCATTCCATGTCTGGGTAATTCGATGGACCCAAACAGGACTAGGGAATGAGGTGTTAAAAGGGATGGGGAGCAGCTGGGGTTGTAGCTCAGTGACAGAGTGATTGCTTTGCATGCTTGAAGCCCTGGATCTGAACTCCAGCACAAATAAACAAATAAGGTAGAAATGATGAAATTGACAGATTGAAAGTGAAGCATAAGCCAAACTCAAGGTTTCATTTATATTTGCTATGGTTCTAATTTTATCTAATTTTAAGCACCTTAAGTCATGGAAACAAAACAGAAAAAAGGGGGAAGAAACAATAGTTTTCTTTTTATTTTATGAAAGAAAGTAAAACAAAATTTTATAGTAATATAATAGGAGAATAACAATAGTTAATACATTGTCTATTGTTACCTTTAGTTACTCAAAGTACAGTAGACAGGCATAAAAATATTTTCCAAATGACATTAGCATGACCTGTTCTTTTCAATAAACTAAGAGAAACTAGCAGTATAACTATCTTGGTTTTTTTTCCTCCTTCCTTCCTTTCCCTTTCCTTTTCCCCCATCCTAAGTCCTTTTCCCTTTTGAATAATTTCTTCCCATTTCAAAATATGTACTATACATTTTGGACCTTGTTTATTCTCTCAGTTTCTCACACCAGGGAGAGAGTATGATGTTTACACAGGTGGGTCTTATTTATTTCACTTACGTGTATGGTCTCAAGTTGCATCAATTTACCCATAGAAGTCTCAAGTTTATTCTTATTTATGACTGAGTAGTACTTCATAATATAAAAATACCACACCTTATTTTATTCATTCTTCCATTGATGAGCATCTGGGTTGTTTCCAAGATTTAGCTATGACAAATTGTGTTGCTATACACGAGTGCATATATATTGCTGTGGTATGATGCCTTTAATTCTCCCAGGAAGACACCCAGAAGGGGGATAGCTGGGTTGAATGAGACCTCTAATCCTAGTTTTTTGAGGAATCTACGCACTGATTTCCTCAGTGGTTGCACCAGTCTACACTCCCACCAGCAGTGGAAAAGTGTTGCTTTTTCCCCACAGCCCCTCCAGTATTCACTATTGGTTGATTTCATGATGATGGTCATTTTTTATGGAGTGAGATGAAATCTCAGTGTTGTTTTAATTTGCATTTCTCAAATGACCGATGATTTTGAGTATTTTTCATATATTTATATGCCATTTGTGTTTCTTCATCTGAGAAGTGTGTCTTCATCTCAGATGTCTGTTTTTGGATTGGGTCTTTGAATTTGGGGGCCTGATTTTCTTCAATTCTTTATATGTTCTAGATAAAAGTCCTTTGTCTGAGGGACAACTGGCTAAATTTTTTTCCCACTCCATGAATTTTCTTTTCACTTTGTTGGTGATTTCTTTTGATGTGCAAAAGCTTTTCAATAAGATGAGATTTGTTGATTCTTTGTAATATTTTGCTTGTGGCCTGGGTTTTGTTCATGAACTCTCTGCCTACACCTATGCCTTCAAGATTTCCCTACTTCCTCTTCCAATACATTTAGTATTTCTGTTTTAATATTTAGAATTTTAATCCATTTAGACTTTAGTGCATGGTGATAGACATGGATCTAGTTTTAGTCTTCAGCATGTGGAAAGCCAGTTTTTCCAGCACCATTTATTAAAGAGGTTATCTTTCTTCCAGTGAACATATTTGGCCCCTTTGTCAAACATAAGGTGACTGAGTGTGTTTGGAGTCATATCTGCATCTTCTATTCTGTTCCACTGATCCTCATGTCTTTTTATTTATTTTATTATTTTTTTGCCAGCATCATGCTGATTTTATCACAGTAGCTTTACAATATAATTTCAAGTCGGGGATTGTGATGCCTCCTGCCTTGTCTTCATTGCCCAGAATTGCTTTTGCTATTCTAGGTCTCTTCTGAGAAACAGTAGTTTTGTTTATTGAGCTGGTATGAATTTCCACAACTGTGTTAGCCAATTTGTATTATGTTATTTCATTTAGTTTTCATAAGGAACCTGTAAGATAGGTACATTAAACACATTTCACAAATTCACTGATTTTATGCAATATAACTAGGGTCATAGAATACATGGGACTGTTTGTTTTCCTCTACAGTCCAAGTATGCTACATTACCAGACTTAAATTCTTTAAATGAGTTTTAAAAACTATCTGGAGTTATTATGATGATTATTTAATCAATAAAAGAAAAGGATGTCTCCTTATCATCATATGTTCCCTTTAATCTTATTTCTCTTGCACTACAATATTTTGGTAAAATATTCCAGACTTATCGCTATACCTAAAAGAGGTTTCAAATGTGGTTTTCTTTTGTTAGCCAGTCAGGCACATTTTAAATGGCTTTATCCTTTCATGTATCAGTTAAAACATACTACTTAGGCCATTTCATCCTTGAGAAGTAGAAGAAAAGGACTACTTGTAGGAGAAAGGACCACAACAGTCAGTAGGACCTTTAAGCAGTAAGATCAACATCCCATGATAGCTGCCTGCAAAACTACTAAAAGGCATTAATATGGTGATACAAATTGGCCCTCAAATTGATGCCCACTTCCAGAGTCCCTTTGTCCATGAAGATCTCCTAACTTATCTGAAAATGGTGGGTATGGGTCACCTGCAGGCATTTATACAGCCCTAAAGGAAAATGCTCAGTGCTGACAGGACTGCTGTCCTGGAGAAGTGTGGGAGATGGGTACTTGACACATCAGTGTCCCCTGTCTGGCTCTGAGTAAAAGAGACTGACATCCTTCTTTGAAAGTAGTGGACACTAGAGGTAGGGGAGGTAGCTCAGTGGTAAAGGGCTTATTTAGTATGCACAAGGCCCTGGATTCAGTCTCCAGCACTGCAAAAGAAAAAGTGCACATTCAAAAACTTAATTTCCTTCAAAACTAGCCTTGGCACAGCCTACCTACTGCATTAGCCCCATTAGAAATGGGGCTGTTCTCTGAGAAAAGGCATAACACAAGCACGGGAAGTAGTGTCCCAGCTGGAAAACAGCTGCAAACACTAGCAATTGATACCAATTAGAGGACAGCCTTCTTGTGGGTGTGGTGTGCAGGAACACTCTTTCCCCACCCACCAATGCCTTCTAACCTGAGATATCAATCCATACCTTGTTTATGTAAAGGTCAAATTACCTCTTCACCCTGTCAGTATACACTTTCAGACCATTTCAAGAGTGGAGGGACAGGTATCTATTTGGTTATTGGTCCTTGTTAAGCTCTTTTTATTCCAAAAATGAATGTTAATTCCACCTTCTATCACATGGTCATTTAAGGCATATGGTCATTTAAAGCACATGAGGCTGCCCTTAATTGGGCATCTGGATGAGTCACACTTCAGGCAACTATAATACAGCACAATTTTAAGCTATCAGCTCTGTTTATCAGGAGGAAATTAAGAGAAAATCCCTATTCAAGAAGCATGGCCTGGAGGACACAGTGTCTACCAATACTTTCAGATATACATGTTATACCTCATAGCCTCAGATATCCAGGTCTTTTGAGTGTGTGTGTTATTGGGGATTGAACCTTTGTGCTGAACAACATCCTTGGCCGTTTTTAACTTTTTTATATTTTATTTTGAAACAGGGTCTCCCTAAGTAATTAAATTGCCCAGGTTGGTCTCATACTGTGATCCTCCTGCATCAGCCTCCCAGAGTGATAGAACAGGCCATTTAACCACTGTAGGATTGATTATTTATGCTGATTGCTTCTGATGCTGTCAGCTTATATGCAATATCACCACATGAAACAGCCCTAAGAAGCCCCTTTTGTGTCTACTGTAAGGATATTGTTGAGACTGTTATGCCACCAAGTTGTTCTATTTATGAAAGCTCTTGAATATTCCAAAGAGGACAAAGAACAGTTATAAATTTCCTGAGCAATCATATTATCTAATGAACACTGTGAACTGTGAAGCTGACAAGATTTCCTAATTTCATACTACTAAGAAAATCAGAGTCCATATACTATCCTCACATATTTTAGCTACTTTTAAAAGACACCTGAAATTCTTTCTGAAACAAGGTTAGGGATTTGAGTAAGTCAATAAATATCTGAGTAACTGGTTTTATTTCCGTCGTTTCTATGTTTTGCCCCACAAAAGTCACCTTAACAGCTGATGAAAGACAAGAAAACCTGTCTTCAGATTAGGAGAAACAAAGTTGCTTTTCTTTCTGCCCCTTAACAAGTCACTCTGGAATTTAAGGAACTCTCTATATGCCAATTACACAGGAAAGAGGCTATTTTATTCTAGGGAACAAAGATAGGATCATTAGATATGGTGGTTATTAATCTTCCATTTTCCTTAATTCAGGATTCCAGCTGCATACTCCATTCACAAATCGTGCTTACAAACATTAGTTCTTTATTGGCTGGAGAGATAAATAGATGAGGTGAGCCACATTTAGACTAACAACCTAGGTTTCCTAGCTACGGAGTCCTTTCAGCTAACACTTTGGTCCCCAGCAAGTTCAGTGCTCTAACCTGCTCATTGTCTGAGAGGTGCCAGCAAGTCAGTGAGGCAGAGAGAGAAAAGACCTTCCCACTTACCTTCCTGTGACACTTCAGGAGGACAGGACAAGCCTGTGGAGGAAGTCAGCGAGGCCGCCGAGATTAACATGTTATAGGAGACCAAACCAACAGCAGGTGTGCACATATAGCCCCACAAAACTTTGGATCTCAGCTCCAACTCCCTATTGAAAACAATATAACAGGCTTAGCCAGTTCCATAAATATGGCAGTGGCTCAAGCTTAATGGCAGCTATGCTGAATTTAGAGCTGATTCCCTCCAAATGTGGAAATTCTCAAGGACAAGGTAGCTGCATTGAAAACAATCCTATTTTACCTCCATGACCTTGTTCCAACAAGTGTATTCTCCTTTCAAATTTACTTTATTTCAAACATCACTATCATGCACTTTGCTAAAATATGCAGAATCATAATCATCAGCCCAATAGAAATTGTGCCCCTCAGAAATTCAAAGTTCTGTAATGAAATCTACATAACTCACTTGCTGTTTGGACACAGATAATTATCCAAGTCCAATTCATTAGCTCCATCACAAGAGCTTTACTTATTTTCGGTATACCCACTGAAAATCTGAGTGTGTGGCATCAATCTATTCCATGTGTGGGGCATTGAGTGTGTTTTCCAGTCAGGGCTGGGGTGACAAATGAGACAGGCTGTTGGTGGGATTCAGAACGGAGCATTGTAGACCCTCTGGAGCTATGTGTTTTCAAATCTGTTTCCCTCAATTACATCTGCCTCCTTTTTCCTTGATTAATAAAATACAGAGCTTTCAGGATGAATATGTTTTAAGTCTATTTGGATCCTTTGTGGAACTGGGAAGTAAATCATCAGCTTATACACAAGGTGGCACCCTGTGATTCCAACCAGGTCTGAGAGAAGAGATGCTGCTAAGAGGCTGAGCCACAGCTGCACATTTTTATTTATCATCTGGTATTCCCACTGTGGCAAATGAAAAGGTGAAAGTAGATGTTTAACATGTTACCTCTCAGTGTCATCTCCATTGCTACACCTCAAAGATTCAGGGCTGCCTCCATAAGGGGCACTGGAGCCACAGGACTGATTCCAGTTGATAGTAATGAATGCAGACCCCACACTGAGATTACATATGGAAAACAACGAAGCTTTATTGGTAGTAGGCTCATTCAGGGAACATATGGGGGAGGGGTGGAGATGCAGTTCACATACCAACCCAATTAACTTTCAATTGGTTTTGCTGAAATAAGGAGCCAATTAGAAAGAACGTGACATTTACAAAACTCGGAAATAGTTGAATAACAACCGTGTTTACTAGTTTTAAGTTTCCTTTCAAAAATTAATTTGTCCATTACTTAGAAGCTGTATACCCTGATTACGGTTTTGGGAAACGGAAACTGGAGTATAATCTTAATTTTTACAGTTACTTAGTAATTGCTCTAATTTGAACTACATTGAGACAATGGTTTCATTTTTTGATATGGCTTTAAAAGTGGCTCTAATTCTTGGATGTTTATATATTGCATTTGTTGTGCTAAATGCAGGTCGTTTGGAATTGATACAGAGCACATTTGAAATGGACTGATTTTAGAATGACTGTACTCAGTGCATTGTACATGGAAATTAAAACAGGCTATTATAGTTTCATAACCATTCAAAACAGGTTTTGATAAAGACGTTTTATAAAGGGCCATACTTTAAAAGTTGAAGATACTCTTTGTCTTCAGCACTAACAATTACATGACAAATAGATTAGAAATAAATTTTATGAAAATAATATTTATATACAAATGAAAACTACTTTCAAAATGTAAAACAGCGGCATTCTAGTTTGAGCACTGAATTGCAAAACAGGAAAACACAGAATGTGTTTCAACTGAAAAGTATTGTTTTTTGCCACTATTTTATTCCCATTTCGGTAGGGCCAAAAGAAAATGGAGATTTGGGGAGGAAATCTATTACTCGATTGAAGTAAAAGAACAAAAGCAAAGCAACTACTACCAGAGCAAAGCCTGTTCCTATAGTTGAATTTCAGATTTCAAAGTTTCTTTGAATTGCTTCAATTGGTTCTAAAATTCCTATGGCCAAAGACAGGAAGCTGGAAAGCAAAGTAAGCTAACAAAGCAGGTACCGGCAGCAAAGGGACAGGCCAGTAAGGGATATGAACTCCAAACTGGAGTGGAATGGTGCCGCTGTCACTAAGCATCTTCATGCAATATCAGTCAACAAATATATATTAGATGCCTGTATATGTGAGGCATGAACCTGGGAATATAGTGATTGATAGAACAGATACTGTTTCTTCTTTCTTGGCTGATTGACTCTTAAGGCTTTGCATTATGCACTCTTATTAGACATTAAGTGAAAGGTGTCAGTAATTTGGATCAGCAACATTAGAAGGTTGAATATTTAATGAACAGAAGAGCTTGGATAGAAGGGTAGACACTAGTAAAAATAAGAGCTTTGGAGTCAGGATAGATCTGGATTTGAACTCAGTTCTGTGTTATTACTGTAGAAATAATACTATTAAGTTATTTGTAAATTATCCGAGACTGTTTCCTTATTAGTAAAATTATAATATTCCTTCTTCTGAATAAATAAGAATTACATGGTTATAAGAATTAAGTGAAATTCAATTAATATATACAGTAATGGCTTGTATGTTATAGTCAATATTTCTTTTAACAATAAATATCAAAATTAGAAGAAAACTATAATTTCTGAACCCGAGAAGTGCTGGGCATCCAGTTAAAAGCCCTGGATGACTCATTTCTTCACCCATTGCTTTTTTCCTTTTCCAGGCTTGAACCCAGTGATGACCCCCTCCTAAGAACTCCTTGTTCTTCCTTGCCGGGACTGGAACTGCTCCAGAGGGTAGCACTCAGAGCAGGACATGCCCATAAGCTTGAGGAAGGTATCGCTTACAAGAAATGAGTCACAAAGCATTTCCATTGTTCCAATAATAGTGAATGTGAAACACTCAAGCCCACTAAACAATGACCCAAGTCTTGCTGGGACAAACTGGCGATGTTATTTAGATTCTACCATGATGTCCGTATCCATCATCTACCTTCAAGGAGGAGATGAAGAGAAAAGGGGAAGAGAAAGAATATGTGAGGAGAAGGAGTAGAGAGGCGGTGGTAACAAAGAAATCATAGTTTTTATGTCATATGAACCTGATAATAGGAATCAATGTTTTCACTGCCTTTTTTTCCACTGTTGGAATTCAGCAAACCATCTTCCCTTTTCTGAGCTTTTATCAGTTATTAAAAAATAGTAAATTGTTAACACTGTGGGATTTTGTGAGAAATACGTGACGCTTAGAGACTAAGAAACCTGGCAAAAAGAAGCTGATGTCAACAATACTGGTACTTGAGTCAATCTTACTTCCTCTCCTCTTCAGAGCTTTTCAGACTACTTGCGGCTAGTCATGTCTCTTTTCTCTCAACTCTCACAGCAATTGCCTGTGGGTGTCATTCGGTAATTAATCATGTACTACTGCCTTGGGTCATCTCGTCTATGTTTTCTTCCACTATTTATACATTTGAGGGCCGTGGTTTCCCTTTGCAGCTCTCCTTTTCTTCAAGTATTTACAACTCATACTGTCATTCATCTTTTCAACTATCCCGACATCCGATTAACACAAACACTACATTAGGGCAAGAACTTTATCTCAATTTTCTTTACGTGTTCACAGCACCAAATTTTTACAACCATCTGCTACTTGGGAAATGTGTGCTGTTTTGACTAAACCTTCCAAGTTGAACCTTTAAGATACAAGTATTTTTGGAAATCACAGAAATATCCATCCTCTACTAAAAAACTGACGAAGCTTGGGTGACAGGTTGAAGTTCACTTGTTGCATCCCGCTGTCTGCAACCTTTAACCCTCGCCGCTGCTCTGAGCATCCTCCCGGCGAAGGCGAGGCTGAGCGCTGATGCCGTTCTTTGGAGAGCTCCTCGGCCGGACCCTGCAGAGAGAATGCGAAGGAGCGAGCTGGGGCTGCCTGGGCATCTTCGGGGGCGGGCGAGACCCTGCAAGGCTGCGCCCCTAAGTGGGCAGACGGAACGCACCCTTCGCCCCTCCCGGGGATGTGCGAATTGGAGATGCGGAGTAGCCTGCGCTCAGCGCGTCCCGGAGAGAAATGAGCGCTTTTTAAGTACAGGCTCGGGCGGCGGCTGTCGGGCCCGGGCCAACAGCTTCCTTTCCCGCGCACGGAGCTAGGCACACACGCGCCACCCCGCACGCCCCGTGCCTTCCTTCCTCTGGGCACCCGGCAACAGGGTGACGGGCCGCGGAGGCACAGACGCACGCTCTGGGCGCCGGTGAACTCGCGCACCTGGCACCTGCCACACGGCGACGGCGACGGCGCCGACCGGCGGGCAGAGGGGCGCCGTCGCCGCCCGTGATTCTGCGAGCGGCCGGAGGCCGAGGACGCTCACGCGGGCCGGCTCGGCAGCGGAGAGAGTGGGTGGGCAAGCGAGGGAGGGGAAGGGAGAGGAAGAAGGGAGGGAGGGAGAGGGCGAGGCGCGTCCCCGAGACGGGGGCGCGCTCTCGCGCGGGCTGCCGGGATCGCTCGCCGCCGCTGTGGTAATGTCCGCCATGTTGGCCATGGCGCAGGGAGCGGATCGGGCGGGCGAGCGGCGGATCTAGTGTGTGGAAGCGGCCGCGGGCGGCGGGGGGCTGTTTTCGCGCGGGGTGGGCGCCCATGCTGTGGCCGGGGGCAGTGAGGAGGAGGAGGAGGAGCGGGCCGGCCGCGCTGCACTGAGGAAGGAGGTGGAGGAGGCGGCGGGAGTCCTCCCCCCCCGCCCGCCCCGCAGCCGCCGCCGCCGCCCGGGCTGTTCCTGTAAGGCGGGGAGACAATGAGTAAACTCTCCTTCCGAGCGCGGGCGCTGGACGCCGCCAAACCGCTGCCCATCTACCGCGGCAAGGACATGCCTGATCTCAACGACTGCGTCTCCATCAACCGGGCCGTGCCCCAGATGCCCACCGGGATGGAGAAGGAGGAGGAATCGGTAGGGACTCGAGTGTTTATTACCCCCCCTTCCCTCCTCCCCCCTCCCCTTTGTCAGTCGGGCCTCGCCATTCACAGAGCGCTTTACGCTCGCTGGAGGGCGCCGCTGCTGCTCCAACGCATGGGACCCTACGCTGGCGGAGTAGCGTAAACCCTCTCGACCGGCGCAGCGCCCGCCCGCGGCCGCCATGTTGTTGCGTCCCAGTGTTGTGATTAGCTCGCAGCGCCGCTTAGGCTGCCGTAAGGGGGCCTTGCCGTAAGCGGCTGCCGGGAATGGCGCAGGGGATGCGCTGGCCGCACTTAGCGTACGGCCGCTGTTTACCTAGAAAAAAATTTTTTTTTCCACCAGCGCGGGGTTAATTAATGACGAGGGCTCCTTTAGTGAGGAAAAATTTTCCTTTCACTTTTAAATTCGGTTTCGCGTTGCATTCCATTTGAAATGACTTAGGGAAAGTAAAGCGCTTTCAAAACAAACATCCTCCTCCCAGCCTGGGCAGGATCCCTGCTCCCCCGCCCGAGGTGGTGCAGCGGGAGGAGGGTGTGCAGCGCTGCGTCTGGGGCCGCGACTACCGAGGAGCGGGAGACTGGCGGCGGGCTCTGCCCCGCCGGGACGGCCCTGCTCGGGGCGCCGCGATAGCAGGCAGCCGGCCGCCCTGCGCCTCCGCGCGCCGCGTCTCCCCGAATTGGCTCTGCGGGGTGGTCCTGAAGAAGTTGAACGGCGTCTAGTTTGGCACTTGTATTTTTGATAATGCTGTGCCTTTTGAAAAACTACTCCCCACCCCGGGGGGGAGTTAAATTTTGCATAAGTTTTAATTTCATATAATATGATCCAGTGTTTATGACTAAAGCGGTGTTACTTGCGTGCGAAGTTCATAGTAACTGCACCCTCAAGAATTTCTTCAATGAACCTGCAGTCCCGCCTTATTGTCAACCTCGGGAGTGTGTGGATTGGTTCTGTGACTGTCAAAAGAAAGCCCAAGGTTTCCGTGATTGGTTTTCTCTTTTGACTATTAATATTGCAGGAAATGCATTTAAGCATGTGATTGGTTGCTCGAGTTCTGATCTCAGTATGTTACCTGTTATTACTACTTTCTCCTGTAATTTAATCACTTTTCTCTTTGGCGTTTGATTACTTGAAAAGCTTAACGTTTTCAGTAGATGAGTAAAGACATGACAATAGCGTAAACATTCAGTGTTTTAAAAAATGAAATTAAACCCCACGACTTATGCCTGAGGTTTAGGGCTGAACCTTATGACAGAATTTTTTGTTTTTGTATTATAAAATTTGTAACAACTCAGTTTTCTATTGGAAGGATAATTTTAATGTTAATAATAGATAGAAGAATTAATTGAACTGTATAAAGGACAGTTTTGGGTATTTTGACTTTCCAGGTTTTGGCCCCCCAAAACGAAAATATCTTATGAGCCTTAAAAGTATCAATATTGTATGTAACTGGTTGGGTCATATTATATTAGAACTTGAGTCAAGAAACCTGTTCTAGTTAACCCTCGGAAGACAAACTACTTTTTTTTTTTGCAATCATTTACAACATGTTGAGGTTTTGAATCTTAATTGAGGAAAATTTGCAGATTAGTTTTTTTAAATGTTCTATTAGAAATAAGTGCTTAACCCGTCACTTTTGTACTATTCACTTTCTCATAAATTTCTGATTTTGAGCCTTAAGCATGAGTACTAAATTCAAATTCTGCTCACTACCCTGCTTCATGTGCCCAATTTTAAGGAAGAAAAAACATTTCAAATTATGATTGGAATAGAGTTGAAATGCAGTCCCTCTCAAGTTCTTTAAATCAAAGCAAAACAAAATGTTAAAGTTAAGATTTATTGTGTAAAGTCTTTTTTGCTTCCCATAATGTCCAGTTGGGTGTAAGTTTTCCTTTTTTCCTTCCCTCTTTCCTTCCTCCTTCCCTTTCTCTAACATGTTTTATTTATAGGAATTCTGTTATTGCATAGTGATGTATTTAAAAAGTTCTGCGTTGATAAAATTTTAAATAGCAGTAGAATATAAGTTCTACGAATGTTTTGTGTTTTGCTTGAACTGTATTTTAGTTCAGTTTCCGGCGTCTCAATGTATTATCTTCATAATTATCTTAAAATTACATAGATTTGTTTACAAACTCTTGGGTTATGGATTTGTGTTGTCTGGTGTTTCTAAACAGTTCTTTCCTATTTGGTTGGCAAGATCCAGGACTTCATTTTGAAACTTCGTTTACCCCATTCATGAATTGAAACTTTACTACGTCCCCTGTATAACTATTGGACTATCACTAAGCGTTGTTTATAGAGTCATGGACTCAATTTTGAGTTACCTGTTGACAAGCCCTTGATGAGGTAATATAAGGTGATCTTTGGCTTTGGTAGTCTGCTACTGTTGTTGCCCCATATCATTCTTTTGGGATTTTCTGCTGGACATGCAAACATCTTTAATTTCTTTTCTTCCTCTGCCGTATTTTCTTCCTCTGCCAGTTGGCATCCTTTGGTAACTTGGTGTCTTGTGGTGTTCCTCATGGCTGTTGATTTAGGTTTGGTACTGTAAACTAATGTTTATTTAAAATGGAATCGAGAAAAATCAGATCAGTGATTTTGTTACCTCATGAGTGCTATATAGTGGTATTTATTGTTTTTAGTAACTGCCATTTATTGAATGCTTCTTGTGCCCCCTCAGATACTGTGCTAGGACTTAACGTCTATTTTATTTAATCCCTTTAAAATCAACTTTTTTGAGGTATAATTTCATGTACAGTGAGGTGTACACTTACAACAGGGTTTGATGAGTTTTGACAAATGGGAAATAAGATGGGACATTTCCAACTTTGATTAAGTAACCAAAAACTGGAAACAATTCCAATATCCAACAATAGATGGATATAAAAACATTTATCAATTCACTGAACTACCATTCAGTAATAAAAGGGGATAGAGTGGTACATGCAACACTGAATGAATCCAAGTGCTGAGCAAAAGAAACCAGATACAAACAAGTATGTGTGCTTCCAGTTATATGAAATTCTACAAGAGGCAAAACTAATCTACACTGAAACAACAGCAAAAACAATGATTACTTGAAACAAGGGAAAAAGAGGGACTAACTATAAAGAAGCACAAGGAAACTTTTTGGTTAGTAATGGCTGTGAGAGGTGCTACAGGTTTTGTTTTGGTTTGAGACAGTCTCACTATGTAGTTCAGGTTGGCTTTGAACTCACTAGCCCAGGGTGGCTTTGAACCTCCAGTGATCCTCCTGCCTTAGCCTCTATGTGCTGGGATTATAAGCATGCACCATCATGCCCTACTACAATTTTCTGTTTTACAGGTGAAGAAACTGAAAGGTCTTACTGCTAATAATGTCCAGGGCTAGAATTCAGACTCTTAACGTTCAATGTCACAAAAACCATTTCTCATAGTCACCATTCTTCACATTCAGAATTTTTAAGAGAACCCAGAATTACATCTGAACTATTACTAATTTCAGTGTCATTTTTGTAAATAATACTCTTTTATTGTAATTTTGAGAACTGAAATCAGTTTTGTCAAACTGTTATTCAGAAATGTGACTTTTTCATCACTTAACTCTGACTTTCCTCTGGTTTGAACTGTCAGTTCTTTCCTTACATGTTTTTTCTTCTTTTGTGGTGCTTGGGGTTCAAACCCTTGGCCTGCATGTTTATATGTGCTAGATACATGTTTTACCAGTGACCTGTGTACCCTGTCTTGACTTTGCTCTTTGCTTTTTAGATTTTCTATCATTTTTCTTAGCATTTAATTAATTTTGCTTCTCCCCATATTAGAACTGTTGTATTTATGAGTATTTTAAGTTAATTTAAGCAGATTAGAAGTGTGTGGGAAAGTATCCTAGTATTATTTAAATTTTTGTCTTATTAGAGCATAATCTCTGTAAAGGGCAACAGCTTTGCTTGTTTTCTTCATTAATATATTCAAGAGCCTGGAACTGTGCCTGGCACATACTATATATATATATATATATATATGCTTCGTAGATGTTTGTTAAGTGTTGAATGAGCTTTTTTTTTTTTCTAAGCCAAGAGCTTTGTTTTTATGTGACTACCTGTGATCACACACACACACACACACACACACTTTATGTTTGTTGAATCTCTGAGTGTGCGTGTGTGTATGTAATTTATAACCACAGTTTGGTAACTTCTTTCAGGAATTCTTTTTAATGCCACATGTAAGTAACTATTAAATATTTCCTTTACATCTTCACACAGATATGGCTGTAATATTAGTCTTTGTTGTTTATTAATTCTTATTGCTACATGTAGACTTTTATATTTCTTCATACCAGCAAGACTTAATTTGCATGATTCATGTGATTCAGTTTGTTTTGAAGAAAAAGAATATAACTAAGTTGAATTGTCATTTCTCCCCTCATATGTTGCTTAATTTTTGTCATTATCTTACTATCAGAAGTGATGTTGGACCATTAGGGTAGGTGTATATCAATCTTAATGTCATTTAAAAATTAATTTTGACACAACATATTTCATGTTTTTATAGAGGATATGAAGTATTATTTTATAAATTTATACTGTAAAAACATGAAGCATATCTTTCAACAAAAGCAAATAAAATGTCAAGTATTATCTAAATGCCTGGTGTTATCTAAATAAGATGTTGAGAAACTATTTAAAGGGGTTTGAATACCAAAAGTTTATGTCATGCTGTGTGCTGAAGTGGTATTAGGAGTGAAAAACAATACAGATCTTGATTTCATAGAATTTACGTGAGTTATTGAAGTATAGCATCTGGAAAGGTACCAAAAAGTACTAGGTTAAGATATCAGAAAAACATTAGAAGAAGTTAAATGTTAGTGTATTTGAAGAGATTGAGAGAAAATTTACTGAATGTATGAGTATACTTCATGGAGAAAAATTGCAATTTGAACTTTTAAGTTTGGCTGTCGGGTATATGTTGAAACAAGTACTTGAGCACAGGGATATTTAAACCAAGTACTGTGGAAGTAGAGTAAAGGAAGGTTTTTCCATGTTTTCTATCTATCTTTGACCTTTCACTGCTGATCCAAACTTTAGGCAGGTAGCACTTTATCTTGCTTTATTATTATCTTAGCTGTTTCTTTTCGATATGCAGGCATCTTTTACTTTTATTTCCCCTCTGTTCCCTTCTGTGTCTTGAGAACTAAAAACAAAAATAGAAGCACTCAGGAAATATTTGATGAATGACTGAATAAAAATTGGAATGGAGATTAGGTTGGAAAAATCTCAAACTATACCAGATTATAGATAGGTTTATACTATCTTGTTTTGTTTGAATTCATTGTGTGTGAAGATACGGACAACTATTTTGAAGAAAGCGAGATATTACGGTAGCCACTGTTGATATCCTGTTGTCTTGTTTTAAAGTCCTGTTTTGCTTGCTTTGTTTTGTTCTGATCTGCTTTGTTCTGTTCTGTTCTGTTTTGTTTTATTCTCTTTAAAATAAAAATTAAAAAAAAATAAATGTTAGGCCCAGGAGTTAGTAGGTTGGTAACATCTTTGAAGTGTGGGGTCTGGAGTCCTTTCTAGTTCTGTTATAGCCATGTAACTTGGGAAGTTGCCTTTTTTCTGTGAGCTTCAGGTTATTCATTGCTATCATCACAACATTTATTAAGTGTGTTAAATGTGTGTGTTGAGCATGAGCTGGGCACGTTGTTAAATTCAGTAGATGACTTAGAGCTCATTATAATAGGAATATGTAAGTACAATTATCTCTTTTCCAGAGACATAAACTGGAGCTTTGGAAATTAAAGCTAGAAGGTTAAGCCTTGACCAAAACATATATAATGTACTAATTTTCCCTGCTGTCTGTTGGGCAAACTTAGGCCCAAGAATCATGTGCCTAAAATGCAACATAGTAGTACAATTTGAACTCATGTCCTATGGCTGATTGATGCCAGGGCTTGTGAATTTCACTTTTGTATTGCTTCATCTGTTAAATGAGTGGCTTGAGAAGAAAATGTTGAAAGTTCATTATATCTTTATTGTTTATCTATTATCGCATAAGAATGCCAGATTCATTGAAAAAAAAATTTTTTTTTTTGCGTAAGGGAGTATTATGAAAAAAACCATTGAATCTAAAAAGTGTAAAGAAATGATGTATCTGTGGCAAAAATTTAGATTTCATCTTGTCTAAAAATGAAGTCTTATAAATATTTGACAGGTGGAATGATTAGGTTGGTTTCAAGTAATAGAACCAAATCCAGTTAATTTGAGGATCATGGGCTTTGTCTTACAGATTCCAAGGAAGTATTGAGTACCTATGGCCCATTAATAGCAAGTCATTGAAATTCAGAATCATTGAATTGTAACAGTTCTGAATCTCTTAAGTACTCTGTTGGTTAACTGTCTGTGTTCTTGGGATAGGCTGTATAGGTTTCGGTCCTTGGGCAGGTTAGTATTATTTTGAAAATCCCATGGAGTTGTTGCAAGGATGAATTGTAGTGCGTTTTGAACAGTTTGTGGCATACAGTAAGCATTGGATAAATATATTGTTGTCATGATTGTTAAGTTTCTGTCAGTTCAAAATTCTGTATTCTTGAGGTAGCGACTGTTACTGTTTGGCTTGCAACAGGCTGATGTCTAAGTTTGCCCAATAGGGAACAGGGAAGATTAGTACATTACGTATCTGTTGATCAGGGCTACTCTCCTAGCTAGGGAGCTGACCTGAGAGATCTGATAGGTAGGTAACATCACAAATTGGAAAATTGAATTGTTTCAATTCATGATCTGTCCCAAGGTGAATTTGTATTCTAGTTTCTTTTTATGAACTGTAAGTTTGTAAATTATTTTAATGGGATTAGAATATTTTGATTGCATTTTAAAATTCAAATTAAAAACTACCTCATCTTTTTAAAGAATGCTTTTTAAAGCTGTCACACTTCCTAATTTTCAGATTCATAAGGGATAAGTTTTGTGTAGCATTTAAGAAATCACTGAAACTGCATACCCCCCAGTTTTCTAGCTTATGAAATAGAATTGGACTGAGTGACCTTTAAATTACTTTGGCTCTAAAAATTATTTGCATCTGTAAATTCACATGTCTGTCTACTGGGAATACTCTCCTGACTGTTAATTAGATGAAAAGTACTAAAAATGTGATAGTAAGTATCAGGAATGTATTAAGTTATGAGTTTTAACTCTTTGACACTGCTGATATGCCATCACTTTGGCTTAGCGTTCTTTTTTAATGAGAATCAATCACATCCACTATTTGATACTAATTTTTCCTAGACCTTAGTTGTGCAGTCTTCTCTATATTTTGGATGTGATCATTTCCCTGGCTTTCATTTTCTTTATCTTTACTGCTCATTGCTGTGAAGTGTTCTGAATTTTGGTAATATCTTTAGTCAGTTTTCTAATACTTCGTTTTTCACTTGAGCTTATTTATAAGAGTGTGTGAATGTTATATATATATGAGATTGTGAGAAAGAAAATATGCTTATTTTGCAACTACACTAAATGCCTTAATGAATTATCATGTTTGTTTTATTCAATACCTTAGATAAGCAAGATAATGACCCATGTGCTTCTGTTGCTATCTTAAGTGATGGAAAGTTTGTAATACAGACATCAGTTATAACCCAAACCAGTTGAATTGAGTTTGGTTTTATCAGCATACAGCACTGTCATCTTCATTTAGTTTTAAGTAAAGTTGAAGTGGAAAAGTGATGAGGAGTATTGGGGCAGCAGTGAAGAGGCTGATAGGAATAAGCCATGAAGGAGACCAATAGAGATGGTAGAAGGGCCATCATTTTTTAATTATTTGCCTTATCTGTTTCATATAAATGGAGCACAACTTTAAAATTGCCTGTGTCATTGTTCAGGACTGTGCCTTGTGGAACTAATACAGTAGAAGGAAAATGACAGTTACTTCCAGATTTTCCTCAGTATCATTTCCTTATGCATATGGGCTTTTTTAGTTTTTTTTTTTTTTCCTTGTCAGTATTGCTGTGAAATGAGAGTTACTGTCTAGTAGCTCTCTAATTTATGTCTTTACTTCTCAGAAAAGATCTATGATTTCCTTTTTTTCCAACAATATGTTTTCTGTTGGCATTGTTAGCCACAGGTATTGCTAACACTACTGTGATCTCTTGCCTGTATTAGTAATTGAAAGAAATGTTAAATTGGTTGGAAGTTAGGGAAATTCATGATCATTTTCCTATCTAAGGTCACAGATCCCTCAATTCTTTCTATAAATGCTTTGGGGATTTATGACCTGAGATTTAGAACTCCTCTGGGATTTCCATGGCTTAAATGCCATTCCTGTGGCATTCTTCTTTCAAAATTTAGGCAGGTGGCAGATTTTATTTCCATCAGTATAAGGAGGTGCTGCTATAAACAGAATTGTGCTATTTTTGTGTGTAAGATATTTTCTACTATTTTCAAATTGAAAAATAATAGATATGCATGATTTAAAAATAAAAATATGGCAGCACAAAAGGATATATATAAAAAGTAGGTGTCTTTTCTTTCTCAGGTCCATACTCTACAGTGGCAGGTACTGTTAGAAGAATGTATGTGTATGTTCTAGAGAATTTCTAGGTAAGTGTTTTTACTTGATCAAGGAGCCATTTTACAAGTCATTAATATGTCACCTTGAAGTTAATATCTCAGTCCAGAGTCATAAAAGTTAGGTAATGTTGATTTTAAATTTCTTTTTTTTGAAATCTTCAAGAAATTGAGAAATGACAAAGTATAGCTTTCTGTTAGGTTGTTTGGAGATTGGGTAGCCAACTTTAACCTGTCATTCCCATGTAGAAATTGTAAACCTTAAATTGTATATAGGATTTTTGTTTATATTTCTGTGTGTGTGTGTGTGTGTGCTGTTAAATCAGATAAACTGTTGATTGGCTTGTCAGTGTATTTTCTCTAACATGACGTTAGCACTTGGATCAGAAGAGCAGTAAGATACCTTTTTTGAAGAAAGCTGTATTATTTCAGGGATCATGTTGTCAAACCAGATATTTTGTACAGGCTATCCTCTCAAGCTTTCAGTATAGTTGTTTGTGATGTTTATTCATTTAGTTTAAATCATGAACACAGGCACTGTGTTTCTGTATTACGTTTTTTCCCCATCATGTGGTAGAGGAAGTGGTCTATAGGAGCTGCTTACTAAACATTTATTGACTGAATGAGCAAAACCTGCTATGTGTTTTGGACAAACAGGACTAAGAAAAATCTATCTTCAGGCAGCTTGTAGACTCATCAGGTGTAGAGTAAATGACCATGAGGACTCATTGATCATGGAGAATGATCTGGAGGAAGTGAAGGACAGGAAAGAGTATACCCAGATAACTCCATATGAAATATATTGTGTTAAAATGGAAGGAAAAATGATACTGTGGAAATGTATGTCTTGAGTGACATGATTGAACCAGAATATATATGGATTGATGTAATAAATAGATATTATATAATATACTGTTGAGTTAATTTTTACAAATTGGTTTTGGACTGATTTCTATACCAGAATGCTATGAGGTTTTTTGTTTTTTGTTTTCCCTTTGTTCTGCTTTTAGATGTGTTTCATTACTTTAATGTGAGGAAGTACGTAATATCCAGTAAAATTGTTAGAGGTTTGAAACAATTTGTATGGTCTAGGATAGATTCATCTTTCAGGACAGACAAAAATGTATTATAAATAGTGGTTACTAAAAGAGTTAGGAGGAAAAGAAATTGTTATGAAGGATGCTGTAAAGAAATAGTGCTGCTTGCTTAATATACAAATAATGCATAGATTTTATTTATTTTGGTTTAAACCACAGTAACCACTTTCTATGAAAAAAGTTTTTGGAAGAAGATTGTCTATACATTATAGATACTTTGTCAGTGGAAGTTTAACCCTCAGCTTTGAGACAGTGTAGTATGTACTTCTTTTGAGGCTTTCAAGATAGATCCTAAATTAGACATAAAAAGTTTTAGATCAGTAATTTTCAAACTTCAGCGTGCATCAGAATCCTCTGTAGGATTTATTAAAACTCAGATCTCTGGGTCTCATCCCCTTGGTGTCTGATTCAGTAGGTCTTGTTTAGGGTCTGAGGATTTAGATTTACATTTTTCAGGTGATCCTGATACAGCTTGTCTAGAGATCCACCTTTCAGAACCATCAGTTTAAGAGGCTGAATAATGGTTCTTATCTTGACCACACATCAGAATTTTTGGGATGGTTTTATAAAATCCATGTGTAGGCTTCATCCTAGATTACCAGCCAGATCACAATTTAAGGTTCATCTGATATAGAAGGATTTGTTTAGGTAGAAAAAGGAAATTGGGCTGTGTGCTTATAATCTGTGCCTTTTGTCTTACCATTTTAACACTCCTTTCAAGGTTTCTTTCCTAATAGTTAACTTTCAGACTTGTTAAAGCGATCCATCATGTATGTATGTATAACCAAAATATCGTCTACTTTGACAGATAGTTGATTTTTTATTATTTGAGGTAGTTATGTTGTATAAAACCACGTGTGCAGAATTATTGACTCCTGAACCATTGCTCCTGGGGGAAATGAGGGTTAGGTTTCTACAAGCCTCTGATCACAACATTTTTATCAACTGAAAGATACATAATTTTGTTTTAAAATACCCTATTTAATATACTGTACATCGTCTGCTCATTGGTGAGCTCACAGGCAGCCACACTGTATATCTGAACAAAGGCACATTAGAGCTTTCTTGTGCTTAGGAATGATAGTGTGCAGTTTTGTACACTAAACAGTAAAACCAGCCACAAAAAGTAAAAAGGTATGAAAAATCTTAATAAATAGAATGTGAGGACAGTTGTTTACAGTATGAGATCTAAAACAAGAAGTCAGTGTCAGCCTTTTTGATGTTAGGTGGGAACATGTGTATTGGATGATTAAAATTTTCCACTGTTTCACATCTGTCTGCAAATAACTTCAAAAGTGCTACATTAATTTTGGTGTCACAAAATCTAGTAAGCTGGTGAATTTGCAAACACAAGGAATTTGCAAGTGTTGAGTATCATCTGTATTTATGTATATCCTTTTTGGGTTCCATTTTGTTAAAAGTGATTTTGGTTGTGAGCACTAAATTGATTTTAGTTTTACTAGTAATTTAACCCACAACTTGACAAACACTGCTGTAATTCAGCAGTGTGTGTTATACATTATTTCTTATGCAGTAAACAGCAATATTAAATTATATAGAGTCTGCGAAAAATGTATATACCAGGAAAAGAAAAATTTATATAAATACTTTAATACTAATTCAAGTTACTTTTGGCCTCTACAGTTACAGATAGTGCTCGAAGTGGTGGCATTAGCTTCCAGACATTTTCTACTGTGGAAGTGCTGATGTCTGTGTACATTTTTTTGGTGGACTCTATATTTATTTTACTTCTTATATTTAGGAAATACAGGGCTTAATCTTGATGGGGAGCTAGGTTTTGTGAGGTACATCATCAGGTTTGTGTTTGTAATTCATATTGGATGTTTTGTGGAGTCTGTGCATGAGAGGCAGTGGTGACAGACTAGAAACAAAGCTAGTTAGGGATGCACTGGAAATGTGCTTTGTAGCTATGTATTTTCACAGGTTTATAACAAAGGAAGAAATCTCATTTAAATCTTTATTTTGTGTCAGGATTTCTTAACTGAGCCCCCTAGTACCTACACAGACTTGACTGAGGTCTATAAACTTCCTGGATTCTTTTTCCTCCTCCCCATTTCTTCCTCTTTCACCTCCTCCTCTTTCTCCTATTCTTCTTCCTCCTCTTTTCCTTTATCCTCTCCCTTCCTTTTCACTTCCCTTTCCAAAGTTTTGTATGTATGTTTCTTTGTCCCATCTCCAAAGACTCATCAAGCATAAGTGATCATGAAGACTCAATTACTATAGAGTAAATGATCTAGAGAGGGTTAAGAATCACATTTTAGTTTATAGTACAATTACTGTTTTTAATTGTTAATTCTTGTTACATATGAATTATAAAGTTCTAAATTTTCTGAGCAATCTAATGAAGCATTTTGTTGTAGTCAGGGGTTGCGAGGAGAATAGTTACATACAGGACACAGAATTTATAACGCTGTTTTATGATGGTCACCCAGAGTTAAATACAAGAAAATACAGGAAATTTGTCTACAATACTAAAGACCTAGAAAATTCAGCTAAGGGCCTGGTTCCCACAGTAATGTCCTGCATGAGTCCAGCTGAAGACCTAGAGCCCATGACAGTGCCTCCCACAAGTCCAGCTGGAGGTCTAGCACCCACAACAAGGACTCATGCAAGTCTGTTTCATGGATCTGAGCTGGGAAGGCCCAAAGGTCAGCGGTGGAAGCCAGAAAGTCTGTGTTGTCAGGGTGAAGAGTCTGTGCTAGTAGGTTGAGGGGTCTACACTGGAGCCAAGAAGTGTTGCTCAAAATCAGGACCAGGGCTGCCCTGAAAAGTACCGCAGCCATCCTCAGCAACAGTGAGGTCCTGAGCTCCTCCAACAGTAACAGTCAAGTACATGCCAGGAAGCCAGCATGACAAACTTCTCCTGGAGATTAAATAGCAAACATCTTTCCCTCCGGAGCCAGAAAGCCGTGCTGAAAGTAAGGACTAGCGCTCCTCCAAAGTGAACCACAGACACTCTGAGCAACAAGGTCCCGCGTTCCTCTGATGGTAATGGCCGAATTCATACTGGGGAAGTTGGCTATGACAGGCTCCTTCAGGAAGACCAATGACTCTAAACAACAACACTTAGGAGAACCCACAATGCCACACTCTTCCTCTCCATGTTTCCTTTTATGCTGGCAACTTTCCTTAGGTGGGCCATCTACACTCAGCACCGTGCCTATTTAATTCAGCTGGTGTTAAGTTGACCACCAGTTTTAAAGCTTATTTTTAACACTGACGTGAAATATAAAATCTTACTGATTTTTAGTTCTTAAAAGGGAGTATGTCAATATAAGGAAAATAATTTCTTTTAAGCGCTAAAGTAAATGAATGTTTTGTTAGTCTTTATTTTAGTGAAATTGTGTTTAGAAATTGACATAATTCATAGTTGTCTGACTACTGTTAGGGGATTAACAGCACAGAAGGTGATCATTCTATAGGGTAGTAGAGCATTACAAAATAACCATTGAATATCAGCTCAGCCACTGAAGCTTACCTTGAGATAGTTGATTTTTTTTCTATAAATTGGAAAAAAAACCCCAAAACTAACTTGTTTATTCTGTTTTGGGAAATAAGAGGTTGAGTAGTCCTTCTTCAGAATGCTTGGAACCAGAATGTTTCTAGATTTTGGAATTTTGAATTTTGGGATATTTGCCTGCATATAATACGGTATCTTGGGAATGGTCCCAAATTTAAATATGAAATTTATTTATTTTTTGTATATACTTTACATGCACTGCCTGAAGATGATTTATGTATTTTTAGTACATATGCCTTTTATTGTGACTTTCCCTATGAGGTCAGTTGTAGAATTTCCTTTTCTGTCTTGTAAAATGTTTTAATGCAGAACTTAACTTTTAGGCAAAAACTATTCCCTTTTAACTAGGATATAGTAATTTTCAAATTTAACAGTTACATAAAATTTATCCATATTTTAATGGGGTACCATGTGATATATTAACACAACGTTGCTATGGTTTAGATCTAGAATGTACCCCAAAGGTCTCAGGTGATCAGAGGTGGGGCTTTTGGAAGGTGATTAGATCATGGGAATGATGTACTTACCAGTGGATTAATCAACTGATGAATTCATAGCTGAATGTGTTGTTACAATGTCAGGCCTGGTTATGTAACAGAAAATCCCCCCCTCCCCCATCCCTCTCTAGCCAGTATACTTTAGTTTGTTAGTTGCCCAGGTAATAGTTCCTGATTGCTCCTATATCTTAGAGATGACTGGTCACTGTGATGCATAGCTGGTCACTGTGATACACATTGTATAAACCAATCCCCAACTGACAAGCCATTCTGCTTCTGTGCTTCCTGCATGCCTATCTCATATAAGCCTTACAGCACCAGAGATCAGGGCCTGATATTCTGGGAATGATTCCAGTCTGTGCCAATTGATGTAAATAAACCTGCCTTCAAATCCTGGGTGTCGTTTTGGTGTTTCTGCTTGCTGTTGCATCTATTGTGTCTACCAGGAAGACTGACTGTGCTGACCTCTTTGGTCACTGGTTGAGGCCCTTGCAGACAGTGCAAGGACCCTTTCAGGTTCTGATGGGAAGGTGCACACTTGAGATTTCTCAGGTTTCCTCAGAAGTCTGGAGGAGAATTCCTGACTCCCTGCTTGAGTGACTCACACTGGACCCCAAAGGGAGAAGGACACAACCTGTCTGCCTGCCTGCCTGCTTGATTCCAGTAAGACCCCCCAGGGGCAAGCATCCCAGTTAATCTGTCAGTCCTGCTCAGTTTGAGCAGAAAAAGCAGTTGATCAACTCTTATTAGTTAAGACCACTTGAGAGATGCAGAGTTGGAATGTTTTAACTTCTGAGTGTCTGTTGAATGAATGTGTGAGAGAGTGGAATGGACTGCATAAGTTGCTCAGTCTGTGCACCAAGACTGGGCTACACTGGTTGTGATGGCTTATTGGGCCCTCACCTATGGGTCCATAGCAGTTGACATAAGGCATAAAGGAGACCCCAAACCCTCTTTAGCAAAGTCACGCCTAAGTCTACTCAAGAGGTGTGGCCAGGCAGCATCTGTGTGGTTTCTCTCTGAGGAGCATCCACCCTTTGTCTGTTGCACCGTTGTTCAAGGGTACACAACACATGCAGGGAGCCAGAAATGGGAATTAATTAGTCAAACCCAACAGTCCCTGACTGCAGGAAAAAGGACTTTTACAGAGTTAAAAATGAAGCTAAACTGCTCCCTCTGTCCCAGGAAAAAAAAAAAAAGAAAAGGAAACAGAGGGCCATTCTTCCTGAGAATCCCATTTGGCACCCTTGTGAGACATCAAAGTTGCTGCCAACAGTTTCACTCCCTGCTCCCGACTTGTCTACTTTCAGCCAGTTGAACTGGTTCCAGCTAGCCATTGCCTGCATTCAGCAATAGAGGGCCCCCAAACCCCTAACCTTCTGATTCACAGCTACACCTGTGCTGGTTGGATGGTATCTAACACCCACTTGAGATGACTGTCAACAATTCCTTTTGAGTCTATTCAACACAGAAATGTCCACATTTTCTCTGAGGAAAAATTGGACTGTCAGCCCTGACAAGTTGCACCCTGTGGGACCTGAATAGTTAGGCTAGACCGAGCTCTATCAAATTGGGCCCCTGAAAGCCCATGGTCATTGCAGAAGTTAGGTGCAAACCTGTGACTTTCCTGATAGACTAATGGAACAGAACTCTCACCTTCAAAAGTTTCCTGTGCCAAAAAGTTACCATCATCAGGGGGACTGGGACTCTTACCACTCTCACCCCTTCTGCCAGGCACAAAGTTACACTGTGGGAGGACATCTCCTTTGCACCAAGCCAGTCAGCCTCCCTCTCATTTAACTCTGGACATTCAACTTTAACTATTCTCTGAAAGGAAAATGATGCCCGCATCAACCTGAGACAGGTAACTGCAATCCTGAAGTTCTGAAAACCTTCCTTCTGGAGGTATAGACTAAAGGACTCATCTCTGGGCCTGGCCATCAACCATGCACCTCACTATGACCCCTGTTGCTGTCAGTTGTCACGGGAAACCCAAACAGGCATCCAGCCACACATCAGCCTGACAGACTGTTAATCACCTTGGACAGGATCTCCATGATGTCAGTGACACAGCCATCACCTTGCACTCTGAAGTTCCCAACACATACACCCTTTTTGGACTGTTCTAGATTTAAATGATGCCTTCCTCTGTTTGTGAGTTGCTCCCATAAACCTCTCAGCTGGGAAAATCCTGAGATAAAAGGCCAGCTCACTTGGACTGTGTTGCCACAAAGGGTTAAAAACTTCTCCCAGTATTTTTGGAAAGGCTCTAATAACAGATTTGACTAAGCCACCAGCACCTTTTCTTCCAGGTGTCTTTGTCTCTTGTAGCTCCATCATGGTCCCCTGAGCAAACAGTGTAGACTGTCAAACTGCTAAAATACACCTCTCCTGCCTGTAAAGCCAGTTGAAGATCTCCCAGCTGCCAGTGCCACTGTGATTCCCCTCAGTATATGTTGCCTCAGTCTTCTGCCACCGACAGTCTGTTGGTACACCTGCCTGGACCTGAAAAAAAAATGCTTCTGCCTTCATTTGGTTTTTGTGAACCATCCCCTCTTCACCTTTAAATGAGAAGACCCCAGTTCTGGGCTCAAAAGCTAACTGACCTGGATTCAACCTCCCAGAGGTTCAAAAGTTTATTTCTTCTCTTTGAAAAAGACATTAAAGCTGCCCATTTGAAAGACAGATGTTCTGCTGCAGTATCTGACAGAAGCTGGTTACAAGAAAGAAGTTCCACGAGTTTCTTAAGAGTTGTTGGCTTCTATAAAAGCTGGATCTGAAAGATACTGTCCAGATGCTACAATATAGCAACATGGGGAAGACAAAAAGGAGAGAGGCGGGTCCTCTGGACCCAGGAAGAATCTAAAGCGAGAACTGAAGACCACAGAAAGATTGGAAAGAGGCACTTAGACAAGGAGGGAAGTGGCTGGTGGCGCCTCTGCCTGGAGCTGGACCTGCTCTGTGAAAGCAGTTGCTGCAACCTGGGGATGCATGGTCGGAGAGCTGCGGCCGCCACCGTGGCAACCCTGAAGTCCTCAGCCCAGTGAAACGGTGTCAGAGGACAGCGGCAGTGGACAGAGGGAGCAGACCTGGAGAATTGTGAGTGAGGAAGTCCCCACCCTCCCGTGTCGGGGGGAGATTGGCGGGGAGACATCTTGGAGTTGGGCTGGGGACTCCTGGCTAGGCGCAGACCCGTGGAGTTTGCTCAGGCTGAGCCCTGTCCCTGCGAGCATACTGGGGGCCGCCTCGGAGGTCCCTGTGGGTGACAGGTTTGGTCTGGAGACGGCAGCTCCATGTGCACTCAGGGGTGTTGTGGAGAGTCCATAGGTGACCAGCCCACCAGCCCAGGTTCGCAGGCGGCTGCCAGCCCCTGCACGCACCCCACCAACCACTGCAGAGCCAAGGCAGGCTGGGGAAAGGCAGTGGATAGTGCTGTAACAGCGCCCCCAGTGGCAACCATCAGATATCCATAGTCGGCACTTGCTGGAGGAACGTGGCTCACTTGGGAGAGGTTGCGGCCAATGCAGGGAGGGCCTGAGTCCCCAGTACCACTTTGCCCAGAAGAACCCAGGAAAATGCCAAGACAAAGAAGCAGGGGTCAGTCTATGGCCTCCACTTCAAGCAAAGAAAGCCCAGGAGATGCAAACGCAGAGGCAATTGGGAGTCCCACAACTGAAGTTTGTGAGGTGATGGCAACTGAAGTAGAGAACAAACTTCAAGAGGCTATAAAAGAAGTTAGAACAGAAATACTAACTCAACTAAAAGAAGAAATGAAAAACATAATAAAAGAACTGCTAGGCAACCCTAAAGGAGACATAGATGAAAAAATGGAGCATAGGAAAATGAGGGAAACCTGGAATGAACACTACAAAAAAGATTTAGAACACGTGAAACAGATTCAAAGAGATTACCAGGAATTCAGAAAATCCAATGAAAGCTGGCAAAACCACCTGAAGGAAACTAAAGATAGACTTTCAAACCTAGAAGACAGGTTCGCAGCCTGTGATTGTGAAAGGAAAGATCTCTTAAAAATAACAAGAAACCTGGAAGTAACAATACGACAGCTGCAAGACAACCCAAAGAAACATAACTTGAGAATTAAAGGTGTGAGTGAAAAAGCAGGGATCAATACAAATCAAATTAAAAGCCTATTTACAGAAATAATTTCAGAAAACTTTCCAAGCATGGGAACAGGATGTGACTTTCAGATAAGTGAAGCATATAGAACTCCAGCTAAACATAACCAAAATATGCCTACACTCAGACATACATTAATCAAGATCCCGGAAGTTCAACACAAAAACAGAATATTAAAAGCTATTAGAGAAAAAAAACAGATCACCTACAAAGGAAGACCCATCAGAATCACGACAGTCTTCTCAGCACAAACCATCAGGTCCAGAAGAGCTTGGAGTGAAGTATTTCAATCCCTGAAAGAAAACAACTTCCAACTCAGATTGATGTACCCTGCAAAACTATCTTTCAAAATCAACAGAGAAGCAAGATACTTCCGCGACAAAGAACAACTAAAGGAGTTTATGACAACCAAGCCAACCCTACGAAGAATATTGAAGGACATTTTAGAGAGAGGAAAAAAAAGTCCACAGCTCTAGAAACAGTGGCAGGGGGATATCACAGAGTGGGGCAGACAATTGAATAATCCGTCATTGGGATTTGAGTCCAGTAATGTCTTCAATGAGCTGTTTAGTTTGATCTCATTCTATCTCATCCTGCCTAATTTTATTATATATGATGACATAGACAGCTACTCCAAAGATAACAAAATATATTAGGATAGCCTTTATTGATATTCAGTCACCTTGTTTTGAAACCCTGTATTGCTTTCATTGTTCTGTTTTGAGTGATTTTAACCTATTTTGGTTTGTTTGATTGTATTATAACATGATATAGGCAACTGCTTAGAAGATAATATGAGGCATTATAGAAATCAGCCTTGTATTACTATGTATTGCTTCCATTGTTTTATCTTTTATTTTTTTTTTGTTTTGTTTTTTGGCGGCACCAGGGATTGAACTCACAACCTTGCGCCTGGCAGACAGGCGCTTAAGTCACTGAGCCAAACTCCTGGCCCTGGTTTTTTGAGGCAGGGTTACACTATGTAGCTCAGGTAGGCCTTGCACTCGCGTTGTAGCCTAAGCCGGCCTCAAACTCACAAAGCTCCTCCTACCTCAGCCTCCGGAGTGCTGGGATTAGAGGCGTGCGCCACCACGCCCAGCTTCTTTTATTGGTTTTATTCTGTACTATTTTGTTTGATTATATTAGGCCCAATGGTATGGGCAGTTATTTTGAAGACAACAAAAAATATTACAAGGGGAAAGGAGGAAAGAAGGAAGGGAAAAGGAAAAAGACATAGATTTATATGTGGGTATACATAAGATGGTCAAAATGACTATACTACTAAATGTATTAACTACTGAGAGAGAACAGTTGATATTCATATGATTAGATCAATTTTACATATGTCAAACTGAGCAACAGCTTTGAAGGTAATGATATACAATGTTACAACCACTGTCAAACTCCAGTCATCTCATTTTGTAAACCTATAATGTTACAGTGTCAGATTTGTTATTGTTGTTTGTTGGTCCCTTTAACTTTTTGTTTCTCTTTTCTGTGACCATTGTTTTATTTTTTATTGACTTTATTCTGAACTATTTTGTTTGATTATATTAGGCCTGATGATACGGGCAGTTATTTTAAAGACAACAAGAGGTATTCTAAGGGGAAAGGAGAAAAGAAGGAAGGGAAAAGGAAAAAGACATAAATCTATAAATAGGTGTACATAAGATAGTTAAAATGACTATATTACTAAATGCATTAGCTAGTGAAAAAGAACAGTTAATACTCATATGATTAGATCAATTTTACATGTCTATATCTGTTAATCTGAACAACCCCTTTGAAGGTAGTGATATGCAATATTACAACTACTGTCAAATTCCAACCATCTTATTTTATAAACCTATAGTGTTATCATATTGGATTTGTTGTTGTTTGTTTGTCTCTTTTGCTTTTTGTTTCTCTTTTCTGTGTCCATTTTCTCTTAAATTAAAAAAAAATACTTAAAAAGAAAAAAGAAAAAAAGCTGGATCCTTGAGTTCACAAAAACAATAAAAACATCAGACTGTCAGTCCCTGGGAGCACCCAGTGGCCTACCTGTGCAAGTACTTGGATTTGGTTGCTAAGGGCTGCCTCCCACCTTTGCTTCCATGCTCCAACAGTCCTTGTGATCAAGAAAGCTGACAAACTCACCTTTGACTAAGACCTAACTCTCCAGGTGCCACATCCACATGCTATATGGGGTTAACTGTTCTAAAAAATGGATTCCCTGACAGATACTGAGTTCACCCTGTTTATTGATGGAAGTAGCTATGTTGGAAATGAAGTCCGATAGACTCGATATGCTGTGGTTACCTTGGACAAAACTATTTTGGCCAAAACTCTCCTTCAAGGATGATCTGCACAGCAAACTGCTTCCTGCTACTGTTTGGAAACCTGCCACCAGTGATTCAAAATAATCTGGTCCAGAGGTCTAAGCCTCCTCTGGGTATCCAATTGACAGAAAAAAATCAACTCCAGCCATCAGACCTGTCCCCACTGTATGTTCTGCAAGCTCAAGCTGCTATGCTGGCACCTATACCCCTGCAGCCTGCTCAGGGCTCACTGTCTGTGTCACCAGCCCTGACCTCCCATTCTCTTATCAGTGCTGAGAAGACAACAAAACTTTGTAGGGTCCTGCTGTGAAAAAAAATCATCCCTAGGTGTGGCCTACTCTTGATCATTGGCAATGATAACAGACCTGCATTTGTAGCAGAAGTAACTAAAAAACTAGATTAAATAAAAATTATATACAGCACACAGGCTACAAAGCTCTAAAAAAGTTTTTAAAAAGACTTGTAATCAATTAAAAGACTAGCTATATCTGTAGACATTCCTGCACACGCTTATAACCCAGGTCCGTATTAACTACCTCTATAAGTTTCAGAAATCCATCCTTAGATCCACTGGAAAATTTACTTGGACAGCTCCTCCAAGACTTACTTTAAACAGATGGGGCATTCAAAGCCCTGCTCTCGTCACTGTGGATGCTGACCTATCCACATACAGCTGAAACCTGAGGACATTGTTCACAAGATTGCTCCATAACTATTCCCCTTGATTTTTGTGTCTTTTCAAGCTGCTTACCCCAGTCATTGCTTCCCTGCTCCCTCTTGCTTGCAGTGATTTTTTGCCTTACACTCTATAGACAGTTGCCCCAACAGAATAAAACACTCAGACACTTTACTAATAGTTGATGGGTGTCCAAGACACATTGGACACTCTCGTAGATCAGATTAACTCCTTCATATCCTTGTCAAAATCAGTTTAGGTGGAAAACCCTCTAAAAAGGGAAACAGATCACAAACTTGTGGTGGAAAAACTTTTGAGTCTTGGGGACTATGGCTAGGGACCATCCTAAGCTCACTGACAACCCTAGTGTTACTGCTTCTAGTTGGGTCTCAACTCAGAAGATCACATGTAATATGCCCAGCAAAGATTTGCCAGAAACTAAAAGAGAGAGAAAATGTAACAACCCCCCACCCCTTTCCCTCTAGCCAGTATACTTTAGTTTATTAGTTGCCCAGGGAATAGTTCCTGTTCCAGTTCTGGTTGCTTCTGTATCTTAGAATTGACCAGTCACTGTGCTGCATAGCTGGTCACTATGATGCACATTGTATAAACCAATCCCCAATTGACAAGCCATTCTGCCTCTGTACTTCCTGCATGCCTATCTCATATAAACCCTACAGCACCAGAGATCAGGTTCTGATATTTTGGGAATGATCCCAGTCAGTGGCAATCGATGTAAATTAATCTATCTTCAAATTCTGGGTGTCGTTTTGGTGTTTTTGCTTCCTGTTGCAGTTAGAAGAGGCAAATCACTAGCATGACCTGGGAGGGTATATATAACTTTCCCTAGACTCTTCCATCATTGAGCCTCTTAGGTTGAGCACTTTTTCCTCTGCCATCCTGTTTCTGCATTAAGCCAGTCTACTATGAGACAAAGTAAGTTGTGGGTGTCCGGAATTTTGCCCCAGCCATGGGTAGTATCTATGACACATGGATACATTATAATAATTAAATCAGGTTGGGGACTGCAACTGCAACTCAGTGGTAGAGATGTTGTTAGCATGCTTAAGCTATGGGATTAATTTCCAGCATAAATGAGTAAGTCTGTTTTCTTAGACATTTTTTGTTTTTTAAGGGTAAAAACATTTGCTATTTTTTCTTTTAGCTTTTTGAAATATATAGCATATAATTACTACTTTTAGTCACCCTACTGTGTAGTAGAACACTAGGATTCTTAATTCCCAATTGTAAGTTAGTACCTATTGATCAACCTTTACCCCATCTCCTCTACTGCTTTCCCCGTCCTTTAGTGATTACCATTCTGTTCTCAACTTCTGACACCAAATATTTTTGAAGATTCCATATATGAGTGAGATCATATAGTACTTACCTTACTGTGCTTGGCTTGTGTCACTAATGATCTTGAGTGCCATGCATGTTGTTAGAGATACAGTAATGAGATTGGTTCTTTTTTATGGCCAAATAATGTTACATTTGTACTTGTATCACATTTTCTTCATCCATTCATCAGTTGATGGTCACTTAGGCTGTTTCCATTGCTTGTTCATGGTGAATAGTGGTGCAAGACACATAAGAATGTAGATCTCTTTGAAACATTGATTTCATTTCTGGATATATATATCTCGTAGTGTGATTTCTGGGTCATATAATAGTTCTGTTTTTAATTTTTAAAGTTATCTCCATTCTTATGGTTGATACGTTGTGTCAACTTGAGAAGTTTAGAAACTGAGAGACTCAGCAGGGAACCAGGGTTCTTACTTTGTAAATATCCTCATCCTATGCAAGAGGAGGGTACAGAAATTTTGTGAGTGCTACACCTGCCCTGGTTGGAGGTGGCCTGTGTACAATAGGAGGGAGCATAAGAGGCTGGCTTTTGCCATTTTTTTTTGTGGCCCCTTTTTTGGCTCTGGCTGCTACCTTAAAGTATTGCCCCAGTGCCAGGCCACCTTGCCTTGCAGCCAGCTGATTATGGACTGAAACATCCAAAAACTGTAAGGTAAATAAACCTTTTCTTCCTCAATTTTGGATGTTGAGTATTTTGTCCCAGCAACAACGGAGAAGTAACCAAGACATCATACTGTTTTCTGTAGTGATTGTACTAATTTACATTCCTGTCAACACTGTATGAGTTTGTTCCCTTTACATTAGGCACATGCCTGTAATTCCAGCATCCTGGGAGGCTTAGATAGGAGGATCACAAATTCAGGCATATCCTGGGCAACTCTGCAACCTAGAACCTGTGTGAAAAAAATTTAAAAAGGACTGAAGATATACTTCAGTGCAAAGGCCTTGGGTTCAGTCCCCAGTACAAGATAGAAAGGAACAGGAACAGGGAGAGAAAATTTGCTTTTCTCCATATAACTTGCCAGTACTAGTTGTCCTTTTCACAGTAGTCATTCTAAAAGAAACATGATGATATCTTACTATGGCTTTAATTTTGCATTTGCCTGATTATAAGTGATATTGAACATGTTTTTGTATACCTGTTGAAACACACACACACACACACACACACACACACACAGCCCCGTGCAGTTCTGGAGTTGGAACCTAGAGCCTTTGCTTTGAGCTACATCCCTGTCCCTTTTTATATTTTAAAATTTTTAAATCATAGTCTCACCAAATTGCTTAGTTGCCCAGGTTGAGCTTGAATTTGCAGTCCTCCTGCCTCAGCCCAGGCTGCAAGAGTTCTGGGATCACGGGCATGTGCCACCACTTTAGGGTCCTCTTGACCATTTGTCTTATTTTGAAAAATGTCTTTTTGGTTCTGTTACTCATTTTTAAATCTGCGTTGCTTCCTTCCTTCCTTCCTTCCTTCTTTCTTTCCTTCCTTCCTTCCTTCCTTGCTTTCTGTTTTTCTTTCTTTTTTGGCTATTGAATTTTCTGGTATTCCTTTCTCAGATACATAATTTGCAGGTATTTTCTTCCATTCTGTAGGTTGCCTCTTTATGCTTTATTGTTTTCTTTGTTGTTTAGAAGATTTCTTGCTTTGTTTTCTTGTGCTTTTGAGTGTTGTCTAAAAAATCCTCACTCATTCCAATGTTCTGGAGCATTTTATTGATGTTTTCTTTCAGCAGTTTCCTGGTTTCAGGACTTACATATAAAACTTTTGATTCATTTTGACTTGATTTTTGTAATGGTGTGTGTGTGTGAGGTCAGGCTTCATTCTTTTGCGTGTGGATATCCAGTTTCCCCAGCACCATTCTTTTAAAAAGCCATCCTTTATTCAGTACTGTGCATATTATTAGCACCTTTGTTGAAAATCAATTGTTCGCAGGCTTGTTGGTTTACCTTTACTACTCTATTTTGCTGCCTTGGTCTCTGTATGTGTTTTGATGAGTACTATCCTGTTTTGATTACTATAGCTTTGTGATGTAATTTGAAACCTGATAGTGTAATACCTCCTGCTGTGTTCTTTATTGCTCCAAATTCTTTGACTGTTTGGGTGTGTGTGTGTGTGTGTGTGTGTGTGTGTGTGTTTCTATACAGATTTTAGGAAAATTTTTCTAGTCCTGTAAAGAATGTCATTGATATTAGGATAAAGATTGCATTCAATCTGCTTTGGATAGGATGAACAATTTTCACAATACTGATTCTTTCAATCACGGGATGTCTTTTCACATTTTGTTCTTTTGAATTGCTCTGTAAATGTTTTGTAGTTCTCACTGTAGAAATCTTTTACCTGTTTATTTAAATTCCTAGGTGTTTGCTGGGAGTTTGGCTCAGTGGTTTACGCACCTGCCTGGCAGGAGTGAGGTTATGAGTTCGATCCCCAGTGCCACCAAAAAAAAAAAAAAAAAACTAGGTATTTTATTTATTTGTTGTTGGGGGGTAGCTATTATAAATGGTTTTACTTTCTTCAGATAATTTGCTATTGGTAAATAGCAGTGCTACTGATTTTTATATCTACAACTTTGCTGAATTTATTAGTTCTGATTGTTTTTCTGTAGAATCTGTGTGGTTTTCTGTGTCATTATTATTTACAAACAATGATAGTTTGATTTTGTCCTTTCTAATTTGGTCTTTCCCTTTTGCCTGATGGCTCAGGTTAGAACTTACAGCACTGTGTCGGATAAAACTGATCAAAGTGGGCATTCTTGTCTTATTCCAGATCTTAGCTATAACACTTCCAGCTTTTCTTCATTCAGTGTAATGTTAGCTTTTGGCTTATTAATTCACACATGACCTTTATTATGTTCACCTGTTCTCCTTCTATACCTAATTTGTTCTGTGTTTTACCATGAAGGAATATTGGATTTTATCAGGTGCCTTTTCTACATCTGTTGAGATCATATGGCTTTTGTCCTCCATTCTGTTGGTATGATGTATCTATATACATCCTGTTTCTATGTATTTACATATTAATAAATGTATGTGTGAGCGACACAGGCAGATGGCCTTTTTTTTTTTTTTTAACCTGTTCATTTTAGACTGAAAAATCTATGAAAAGAATCTCTTTGGCTTAGGCTTGTGTCATTTTGTTAATTACTGGATTATCATGCTCAAATTATGTCATCTTAACAATTATAGGATTAGTTCTAGCCGCTGTAGCCTGGGACCTGGCCGCTTGCATTTGGATCATTGGTCTAAGGGAGCTTGGAAGGAAAAACATGGGAATGGTCATTAAAGAAATCCTTGTGGGCTGGACATTGACCGTAATTTGTTACTACTATAAATTGGTGGTTTAGCAAATGAATTTACTATGTTTAGTCCTTAATAAAAAGTGCTTTTGGTTTTTGGAATTAAAGTTAAGGAGCTCCCTCTCTTAGGTTATTAATTACCTAAAGTTCTCCATCCCCCCTCCAAGTTTGTGTGGTTTCTTCTGGTAAATCCCACTCCATCCGTATAGTTATTTGGTTGTCCAAACAACTTTTAAAAAATAAATGATCTTTCCTCTTGGTTTTAGATACTACTTTTATTATATCTGAATTTCTTCTAAGGTAATAGTCCCTGCTCTTCTCTCACTGCTCTGCTTTTTCAGTGGCTTCCTGTTGTTGCATATTTTTATATGCACTTTGTAATTACTTGGTCTAACTCTGGAAGATAATGGTATTTTTATTGGTTTTCATCACACATATATAAATTAGAGAAATTTTTATAAATAACACTGACATTTTTATTGTGTTGACTTTTTACTTTTTTTGTACTGGGAATCAAACTCAGGACCTTGTGTTTGCCAGCCAGGCACAGTGCCACTGAGCTAAATCCCTGGTTGTGTTGACTTCTAAGAACATGGTCTGTCTCTTGACTTGTTGAAGTCTTCTGATCTTTTAGGAGTGTTTTTCTTCATTTTGTATTTTTAAAGCTTGTTTTTAGGAGTTTAACCTGTTTGGTTGCTATTGTAAATACAGTGCAGTAGTATCTCGGTTCATGAATTTAGTTCATTCCACGATTCTAGGGAATTCCATGGTTATGGTTCAGGAGCAGAAGCAAGATTTACTGAACACTTCTGTTCATGAACTAAAATTGTTTACAAATACAGACATTCATGAACTGAGGTATTACTGTATTTCCTTTGTCATTATTCCTCATAACATGTTATTGCTTGTATTTAAGAAAACTGTTAATCTATGTGCTAATTTTATATACTGCCACTTTATTAATTTATCTAATTGTATAGTTTTTACATTGATTCTTTTGGGTTGTTGAGTTAATTACCATACTATTTGCTAATAAAGATAGTTTACCTCTGCTTTCGCAAATAGTAGGCCTGTAATTGCCTTTCCTTTTTTTAAAAATTCTTTTGGCAAGCCGGGCGTGGTGGCGCACGCCTTTAATCCCAGCACTTGGGAGGCTGAGGTAGGAGGAGCGTTGTGAGTTCGAGGCCGGCCTGGGCTACAACGCGAGCGCAAGGCCGGCCTGAGCTACACAGTGCAACCCTGCCTCAGAAAACCAGGGCTGGGAGTTTGGCTCAGTGGCTTAAGCGCCTGCCCTGGCAGGTGCGAGGTTGTGAGTTCAATCCCCAGTACCGCAAAAAAAAAAAAAAAAAAAAAATTCTTTTGGCAAATACTCCCAGTTCTGTGTTTAAAAAGTAGCAGAGTTTTTTTTTTTTTTACTTTAATGTGAATGCCTCCATTAAATAAGATGTAGGCTACTTTGTATTGATCGAGTGTAGAAAACAATTAACATACATAAATACAGCCGACTACATTAAATATTGTACACATTGCTATATGTGTAATACATAAGAAACATAGACAAAAAGTCTTGTCTTATTTATCATGAATGAGTGTTGAATATTGAAGCTTTGCCATATTATTTTTTCCTTAGAGCTATTGTTGAGGATTATAATACAAACTGTCTTAGCTTTCCTTATTTAGTAATGAGGTATTACCTTTTAGAAAAATGTCCTTAGTTTCATTATTTGATTCCCTGTAAAAGAACTTAACAAAACTTTGGGATTTTCTTGTGTGTCAGCTCCTAGCTTCTATGAGTCAGTCTTTTATTTCTGAATTTCTGGGAGCTAATGGAATATTACTGGCATAGTTGAGGTCAGTTGTACCTAGTGTGGTTCAGTTAACTGTGACTTTGGGTAGGGCAAGGTGATTTACAAGATTGGCTGATGGTAACATACCACCTATAGGAGAGAATGATAGTTTAAAAAATTGATGTGTAGAACAAACAACTGAGGCAGTATCTACTACAGTGTTGTCTTTTACAGTACAAATTCACAATTACAGCTGTTGAAATTCCAAATTGAATATAGATAAATTTTTTCTTTATTGGTAATGGCATTCCATGACCTGGATATTTTATTCTATAGTGTTTTTAGTAGCTACTTCAAACTAAAATCCTAACGGACCCTCTGAATCACTTACCTCCTTTACTCCTTAAAAGAGGTTCTTATAAACAGAAATGGTTGAGTATTACATGAAATTTTCTAAGAATTACAACTTCCATTTTGTGTATATAATGACATTATTTTAGCCAGAATTTGATATTTAAAAGGTGTCTTTAAAAAATAAATTTATTGATTCATACTTGACACATAGATTTTATGTATTTTAAATGTTGTCATGTGTATATACTTGTGAAACTAGCTAGCATCACAGTCAAGAGACTGAACATATCCTATCCCCTACCTTCTCTGCCTTCTTAGTCTTCAGGCAAATGTTGGTCTTTTTGTTACTATACATTACTGGTTTGCGTTTTATAGAATTTTATGTAAATTATATAATGTATACTTTGTGGGGAGCTCCAGGCTTTCACTCAGAATTTAGGGGTTTTGGGGTTTTTTTTGTTTGTTTGTTTGTTTGTTTTGAGAGCTATACATGCTGTAGTATTTTATCAACAGTTCATCCCTTTCATGGCTATGCCACAGTATCCATTTATGTGTTGAGTGATTTTTGGCTGTACACATACTAAAGTTGCTGTGAGCATTTGTGTGTGGACATTTGCATTCTTTGTTTTGAATAAATTCCTAAAAATGAAATGGCTTGATCATATGGCAGTTAGAATGTATTAAAAAATATTTAACTTTTTAAGAAACTGTCATATTTTTCCAGAGTGGTTTTACCATAAAAATACCTTTTTTGAGATGTTTATGTGGTTTAGAACCTTGTTCTCAAAACTTTGGTCCACGGCTTTGGGATCACCTGAGTGCCTGTTCAAAAACTCAGACACGTGGCTACCATCCTAAGTCTATGGTATAAAAACATGCATGGGAAAAAAAATCCCTGGGCTATTCAAATGCTCATTTGAAAGATCTGATTGAGAGCAGTAGTTTTCAAGGGTTTTTTTGTTTGTTTGTTTTTATTTTTGTTTTTGCCATACCCTATCTGAAGACTTAAACAGGTTTTCTGTGGAAATTTTCAGGTGGGATTGGGAGTTGGAGATTTTATTTTTTAAGCCTGACAGATAATATTAATAAATGCAGTGTTTTACCCACCTCGAGGACTGCTTTATAGAGGTTTATGTAAAACAATAAAATGTTTTGGCCATTGCCCATTTCAGAGTTAGTAATTTGGGAGTAATTACCTCTCAAACATTTTTTGGGTGTAGAGTTCTCTAGGTAGACATGAATAATTTCTTGTAATAGATATCTGTTGTCTTTGTGTAATTTCCAGGTGGTACTGGGGATTGAACTCAGGGCCTTGTGCATGCTAGGGAAGCATTGTATCATCAAGCTACATTCCCAGCCCTAAAAAGCAACATTTAGATGTATGAAAAAAAAAAGTAAGTCAGGCATGGTGGCACATGCCTGTAATCCTAGCACTTGGGAGGCTGAGGCAGACAGATCTCCATGAGTTCAGGGCCAGCCCGAACTACATAGCAAGACCCTGCCTCAAAAAAAAAAAAAAAAAGAAAACATTTGTTACTTTATCAAGTACAATAAATGAGTACTAAGCAACTTATAACTGAATTTCCCAAAGGTTGATTATATATCAAATATTTCAGAATTATAATGCTTACCATGATACATTGCTACATAGTAAGATTGCTTTCACTTTTACGTTTCTATATAAGACGCGTTACTCAGTGTGTTTAAAGTCCCTGTCTTCCACCTCTTCATACACCTCACAGGCAATTAAGATAGATAAACTGTGGGTGATTCTGACTTATTTAAACTTACTGTAACTTTTTCAGGAGGAAAAAATCTTTACCCTTTTAATTAAATTTTAAAGAAAATTTATTGCAAAAGGGCATTTGTCTGTTTAGTTGACAGTATCTTTAAGTATAGTTAACCCCTCAAGTGGTGGGAGTAGAGAGGCAGACAGGGCTTTAAATGAGCCAGGGGCTCTGGAGTGGGTGGAAGTTTCTGAAAATGCTGGCAGGTGGAACCATGGGTGAGGGCCCAAGAACTTACTGAAGGAACTCGAATCTCTTCAAGCACCAACCAAGTCCTAGAGAATCATTTTTTCAGCCAGGATGTCCAGGGACATGATGTTGTTGGAGTTAAGGATAATGGCTGCCACTTGGGTCAGGTGCCAGCCCACAAGGCTGCCAGTCCCACCATTGATTGCCACTGGCTCCTCCACAGGTACTGGTAGGTGTGATGCGTACTGAGGTAGCCTTCCTGCACTGGGACTCCAGGCGCACCTCCAGCAGTACATCTGTCCCACAGTGTTACGGATCAATCCTCTGCAACGGGATTCAGCCTCCAAGCTAGGGTGTTCACTTAGCCCAGATACCCCATTCCATGTGGCAGCAGCCAGGTACCGTGCCGCTTCAATTCGTATGCACTCATGGCTGAAGTCCCCAGACAGTGGCCAGTGGGGCCACATCCCCAAGAGTCCCCCAGAAGCCAAAAGGGCTCAAAGGCTGGAATGAAGGGCAAACTATCCAGCTCCCCAGAAGGTTGTGCAGGCTTGGCAGCTGTACCTCATGGTATCCTGTGGCACTGGTGGTGGCCGGGTCCTCTAGTGGGTCCTTCAGGTGATTTGCCAGTGACAAGGTGGCACTTACCAAGCAGAATTCACTACAGAGAGACAGCGTGGTCATCCATGGTAGATCTGGTGTTCCAGGAGTCAGGGGTTTGGCCTTGCCCCTCCAGACATTGAAGCTTCTCTCCAGCACCGTGAACTTGATCACTTGTTATGGCCACTTAGCAGCCCCATAACTTGAAGAGATCCGTGTGGGAAAGGCTGTGGGTTGCAGATCCAGCAGCTGCTGGAAGCTGCTTTGTAGTTCCCATTGTGTACCTTTCTGCTGTGCCCCACAGAACTGTTTTTTTGGAAATCAGAACTGGACAACACTCTTAAATAGTTCTTAACACTTTGAATGCCAGTGGCTGATTATAAAGTTTATCTGCTACATATTCTTAGATGGGAAAATAGTATGTGTGATTAAAGATTGATATGATTGCAAATTACATGTAAAATTAGAAGGAAGATTCTGTTGTTTTATTAAATACCAGGAGTAGGGTCACATAATTAAAATTCAGTTGAAGAGTTGACAAGCCTGACTTTGCCCTTGACTAGATGAATGAAGACTTTGTAGGCCAAAAAAACTCTTTATGGATATAAGACCTCAGGGTTGCATAGCAATTGAATCAGAGAGATCTAAGTTGGATGTGTAGAAGGTTGTTTCAGTACTTACTAAAAGCAATTAGTACACTGCTGTCTTTCAGCCCACTGGTTTAAAATGAGATCTTTTTGGAGATTGGTCTTCATTATTCTGTTAATTGCTGCTCATTCTTTATTTTAATGTACCTACACTTCTTTCTTCCCTTCTCTCTGGTGATCACATCAACAAAATCACCAATTCAATTGAATAGAAGTATCAACTCCTAGTATTCCTGCCTTGTTTCTAATTTTAGGAGAAAAATATTCAGTATTTAATTGTGTGGTTAGTTTTGGTTTTCTTTTTCAGATTAAAGAAATTACCTTTTATTTCTAGTTTTCTGAGAGTTTTTGGAATAGATGCTGGCTTTTGTCAAATGCTTATTCTGCACCTGTAGAGAAGCGCATGTAGTTTTTAAAAGAAATATATTAATGTGATAAATCACTGTGATTTTTAAATGTAAGCAAGTTCTCCATTCTTGAGATAAATTCATCTGGTCATTTATTATTCTTTTATTACATTGTTGGATTCTGTTTGCTAAATTTCCATGTAGAGGAATTTTGTCTGTGCTCTCAAGGGTATTTTTCTGTGCTTTGCTTCCCCATCCTGCTGAATGTCTTTTTCTGGATTTATGTTTAGAGTAATATTGGACTCATAGGATCGGTTGGTAAATAGTCCCTCTTCTTCATCATTTTGGAAAAATTTTGTAGAGTTAGTAGTTTCTCCCCTTCACATACTACCTGAAATTTACCAGTAAAACCATTGTCCTTGAGTTTTCTTTTCATGAGTCTTTCTTAAAAATTTTGTTAATACATGTTTGCAGTGCATAATTATTACATGGGTTTTGGGGAATTGGTACATGTACAGGACACATCTGAATCCTTTTTTAGTCCTCTTCTTTTCTCTTCCTTACTCCTCCCTCCATTTGTTGGTCCTCTTCCCATGTTAAAAAGTTGTATCTCTGTTTCCATTATGCTTTATTTGCTCTTTGATTTATTTATAGTTTGGAACCCTTATCGTCAGAACGGCAATACTCCCAAAACCAAAACAGATTTAATGCAATCACAATCAAATTACCAACAGCCTTCCTCACAGAATTAGAAAAAACAATACTAAAATTAATATGGAATCATAAAGAGAACCAGACTAGCAAAGCCAATCCTGGGTAATAAGAGCAAATTTATTTGTAGATATCTGAGCTGTGCATTTGTGTCATTTCACTGAATATTATGGGCTCAAGGTGCATCCATTTTCCTACAGCTGACTCACATTTATCCTTCTTGATAGAGTAATACTTCATTGTGTATAAATATACTTTTTCTTTATCTGTTCACCTGCTATTGGGTACATAGACCATCAGTGAGATTTCAGGATACATATTTATCACTGTGTTATGATGCCCTTTACTCTTTTGGGAAGATTACTTATTAGAAGGGGAACAGTTAGGTCAAATGGAATTTCTAGTTTTAGTTTTCTGAGGAATCTCCATAGTGATTTGTACTAGTGGTTGTACTAGTTTACATTCATACCAACAATGTAACCAGCTCCTGTTCTGCCCCAGCCTTGCCAGCATTTATTATTTGATTTCTTTGGAATAGCCATTCCTTCTGTAGTAACATGGAATCTCCATGTTTTAATGGCTAAAGATACTAAAAAATTTTTTGTTTATTCATTTGCGATTTGTATTTCTAAGTATCTGTTCATTTTAGTTGCCCATTTTTTTGATTGGGTCTTTTTTATTTTGGGGATCTAATTTTTTGAGTTCATTGTATATTCTAGATATTAGTCCTCTGAAGAATAGCTGGCAAAAAAATTTTCCCATTCTGTAGGTTGTGTCTTCACCCTGTTGGCTGATTCCTTTGCTGTGTAGAAGCTTTTTAATTTAATTTAACCCCATGTTTTGATTTTTGATACTATCTCTTGTGCCTCGGGGTTCTGTTCAGCATGATGTTTTCAATAGTTTTACCTATTTTATCTTCCAGCAGATTGTTTTAACATTTAGATCTTTGTTCTGTTTTGACTTTAGTTTAGTACATGGTGAGATATATAGATGTAGATTCAATCTTCTGTCTGTGGATAGTCAGATTTCCTAGTACCACTTATTAAAGTGGCTGTGTTTCCTCCAATGTATGTTTTTGGCCCCTTTGTCAAAGGTCAAATAGCTAGATGGGTCTGGGGTTGTTTCTGCTTCTGCTGTTCTGTTAGTCTACATGTCTGTTTCTGTATCAGCACCATGCTGATTTTTATCTTTGTAGTTTTGTAATATAACTTCAAATCCAGGATTGTGATGCTCCCACTTCATTCTTGTTACCCAGGGTTGCTTTTGCTATTCTGTATCTCTTCTGGTTCCAAATGAATTTTAGGATTGTTTTCTCTAATTCTTTGAGAAGTGCTGTTGGTAGTTTGATTGAGATTACATTAAATCTATGTATCGGTTTTGGAAATATGGGCATTTTGAGTATATAGACTCTGCCTATCCAGGTATGTGGCATATCTTTCCATTTTCTAATGTTGTTTGATCTCCCTTTTCAGAGTATATTTTTGTATTTATGTAAACATCCTTGAGCTTTGTTTGAGGTGTGGTTAAATTACTTATATGTAGTTTGATAACTTAAGATTTTACTGATTTAGTTTATTAGGAATTCTGAAACAGTGGTTATTCTTTGCTGTTGATTACATTTTTCTTGAATACTGTATCCAGTGACCTTAGAATTTTGTGTTCTTCTGGTCATCTTGGGAATAGATACTGTTCAGAGTACCAAGCATTTTTTTCCTCCTAATTCTTTTGTATGGTTATTTTTCTAGCCTCCGGTAGTTTCTTAACATATAATTGCTACACTGCTGAGTACTCCAGGGAGCTGATTGAGATACATATTTTCTTGCTGTGCATTTTTTTCCTCTTTGGTACTCTTCTATGAATTTTAGCTAAGTTGGTCTTTCGTGGACTCGCATTTCTTGCTCTCCTTTTGGAGTTTTCTGGGCTTCATGAAGTCATCTCAGTCCACTCTCCTGCCTATAGTCTGGGACTTTCAGGACCATAAACTGAGGTGATTGTGGGGCTCATTTTGCTTTACTTTTCTCAGCGATAACTTTCCTACCATTTGTACAGTATCTTTAAAATCATTGGTTTGAACTACATGTTAGCTCATATCTGTAATCCCAGCACTCATAAAGCTGAGGCAGAAAAATTGCAAGTTTGAAGCCAACTAAGATGATTTGGCAAGACCTTGTCACAAACAAAAGAAATTCATTATTTCGTCTGTATTGTCAGCTTTTTGTTTTGTTTTTATTTCTTCGGGTTTGTTTTTATTTCTACCTGTTTGGTCTCTGTTACATCATCTTTATTTCAGCGTTTATTGAGATAAAATTCATGATTAAAATGTATAATTCATTGTTTTTTAGTACATTCACAATGTTGTCCATTCAATACCACTCTCTTTCCAAAATATTTCTGTCACTACCAAAAGAAACCTCATAGTCTTTAGTCATTCCATGACCTTACAGTCCTCAGCAGTCATTTTTTTTTAGTACACTTTTTCTGTGAATTTGCCTATTCTGGGGATTCATATAAACGGAATTATACAATATATGGTCATTTGTATTTGACTTCTTTCACAGCACAATGTTTTCATGGTTCATTGCTGTTTTAGCATGTATTGGTACTTATTTTTTTTTATGGATGAATTAATATACTTCATCTTAGAGTGTAAGTCAGCTCCTGAGACTTTTGGACTAGGTTCCTCCTGTCATTTTTGCCTTTATAAACATGTAGTCCATATTTTACCTCTCCAGATAGTTTTAATATGCTGCTAGGCTGAGAATCAACTTTAAAGTTTACTAGAAGAGCTGAAAATTTATTTTGAGTAAGATTAGGTGTTTTTTGTTCATCTTTATCTATCTTCATCCATTTTTTCGTTAACTATCAAAGGAACCAGTAGTTCAGTTCAAGTGGTTTTTAAAGTTTGGTGTTAGTTGTTTTTTGTAATACCTGCCCTTTGAGTAGTTTGCAGAAAATGTTGAAAGTATAGAGAAAACATTCAGTGGTACATGTCTTATGATCCCATCTATTTGAGGTGCTGAAAGAGCATGATTGTGAATTTAAGGTCAGCCTGGGGAATTCAGTTTAATGAGACCTTGTCTTAAAAAGAAAGTCTAGGGATGTAGCTCAGTGGTAATAGAGTGCCTCTGGGTTCCATCTGTTAGTAGTGTCCTGCTAACCCAAAAACCACCTATGATTTCATCACCAAATGTTTTGCCACATTTCCTCCTTTCCTGATTGCTTGCTTACCTGCTTTATTTACAGTATTTCAGTACTGTGGATCAAATGGGGGGGCCTATGCACTGAGTGCACATCCTCAGCTCTTTTTAAAATGTTTTGCTTTGAAACAAGTTCTTGCTAAATTGCCTAGGCTGCGTTTGAATTTATGATCCTCCCTCAGACTCCCAGAATGTTGGGATTACAAGCATGGGCCATTGTGGGTGGCTGTTTTTTTTTTTTTTTTCTTCCCTCTTATCTATACACGTTACCATTCATTTTATTTATCTTACGATACCGGAAATTATCTTGGCTATATGAGTTTATTTTGATACTTAATGTCTTGAAAATCCTTATACTTTAAATTGGTTTAAGGAGTGTCAAACTGAAGTGTAAAAGTTCATCAGATGGATATGCTAAAATGTGATTGGTCCAGTACTGGGGACGACTAGGTTATTTCTAATTATAATTGTATAAGTAATACGTTCACAAACTTTATTAAGGCTTAAAAACATATTAGCAAAAATGTCAAGAATTTACCAGTTTACACATTAGCAGGTTCACCACTATGCATTCTTGAAAGTGCCTGTTAGTCACAGTTTCACCAGCTTTATAAATACTGCTTTTCTGATATGTTTGCTTTCGTTTTTGTGTATATCATAGATTGTATTTTTCAGATCTTGTTGTAGTCAGTGGTTTGCATAGGAATAGATTTGATACAGGGCACATCAATATAGGTGTGTCTTATGATATTCATCCAGAAAGTCAAATGCAGAAGAGTGCAAGAGATCTGTGTGCTAGAGTCTCAAAGAATCCAGCCAAGAACCTGGATCCCAGGGAAGTGACCCTTACAAGTCCACCTGGAAGCCTAGAAGCCTACAGCAATGTCTCACACAAGTCTGAATCAAGAATCTGCACCAGGAAGACCCGAAGGCCAGTGGTTGAAGTTAGAAAGTCTGGGTCAGTGGGGTGAAGGATCTGTGTCAGAAGGTTGAGGGATCTGCACTGGAGCCAGGAAGCAATGCTCAAGGTAAAGATCAGAGTTCTCCAAAGGAGAGCCGCAGCCATCTCCTGGGACAGTGAGGACACAAGCTCCTCTAATCACAAAAACAGCTGAGTTCATATCAGGAAAACCAGCCACAGCAGAGCTTCTCTTGGGAAATTAGCAGCATACAATCTTCCTTTCCCATTCTCCTTTTATGGCATTGACGATAATCCTCAGGTGGGTTTTCCACGACCAGATCCACACTGACTCAGATCACCTGGGCATTTCCACTCAAGTTGACCATTAATTAACCCACTACAGACGTTAAACCTTTTGAAACTTAATTTATACATAATATATTTACTTTGTGAACAGTTCTGTCTTAATGAGTATGTATACCACTGTAACCACCACACCAATCAAAGAAGAACATTTTCATTCCCCATAGAAATTCTTTTAACTGTTTTGTAGTCATATTCTCTATCCTATTTCAAGCAGTCATTGACTTGATTTTAATGTCTACGGATCAGTTTCATCTGTCCTAAAACTTTATATAAATGGAACCATATAGTAGGTTGTCACTTGTGTCTATCGTTCAGCATGTTTTTAAGATTGACCCATGTTGTATCAGTAGCTTCCCCCTTTGTTAACCAGTATTCCATTTAATGAATGTGTTTCACCTTGTTTATTTCCCTTTTGGTAGATTGGTTTTGGGCTGTTGTGAGTAAAATTGCATTGAATATTCATGTGCAAATTGTTTATGGACATGCATTTTCTCTGGGATTGCTAGGTATAAGTGTATATTTACTTTGTAAGGAACTGCTTGACAGTTTTCCATAGTGGTTATATCATCTAACACTCCAACAACAGTTGGTCTTGTCTGTAACTTTTGATTGTTTTAGTATGCTTACAGTACAAATGATTTTTGTTTTCCTTTTCTGATATAAGATGTTAAGCATCTTTTCAGGTATTTATGGGTCAGCCCTTTATCATTTCTGTGAAGTGTCTGTTCATTGGCTTGTTTCCCAAATGATTGCTTTTTTTTATTATTAAGTTACATGAGTTTGTTAGGTTTTTTGTTTTTGTTTTTGGGTACCAGGGAGTGAACTCATTACCTCATGCTTGCCAGTCAGGCACTTGTGCCACTGAGCTAAATCCCTAGAAGTATATTCTTGTATTGTATATAGAAAACTTCTCTTACCTCTCATATATGTATAGTGATTATTTCTTTCCAGTCTGATTGTCTTTTCATTTTCTAAAATAATGTATTTGGAAAACACAAGTTTTAAATTTTAGTGAACTCTAATGTATTAGTACTTTCATTTGTAATATGTGCTTATTATGTATTGTCTAAGAGATCTTTGCCAAAATCAAAGTCCCTGAAATTTTCTCTTGTATTTACTGAGATATTTTATAATCTTAGGTTATACATTTATGTCTGTCATCTGCTTTGAGTTAATTTTTCTGTACAGAATGAAACAATAACATTGGCTGATTTTTTTTTCCCCCAAACTCATTATCTGGTTATCTGAAATTACTTGTTAAAAAATACTGCCTGTCCTTTCATTAACTGGTACTTTTGTCCAAAACTTAGTGGCTGTGTATGGATTTATTTCTAGGCTTTTTCATTGTCCTGTGTGTTCATCTTTATGCCAGTAACACATTGTTGATTACTTTAGCTTTTGTAACTAAGTCATAGAATCAGGTTAAGTTCCTTAAATATCTTTATCTCAAGGTTTTCTGGCCATTCTATTTAGAATTATTGTATACATTTCTATTAAATTATTTTTTAAAACCTGTTGGAATTTTGATTAGGATTGTGTTGAGTCTCTAGATCAATTTTGAGGGAAGTTTACATTTTAGTAGTATTAAACCAGGTGTGGTGGTGCATGCCTGTAATCCCAGCACATGGAAGACAGGCAAAAGGATAACCCTGAGTTTGAGGCTAACCTGGACTACATAATGTGTATAAAACCAGTCTAAACTACATAGCAACATCCTGTCTCAAAAAAACAAAAAACCTCAAAACATTTTAATACCATTAAATCTTCTAATCCATGAACATATTTTTTTTGATGTTGCATAGGTTTTTAAGTCTAGCCCCAAGTAGTTGGTGAGTTTTGGGGCTGTTTTGAATGGTATTTGATTTTCATTGTCCAGTTGATAGAATATAGAAATGCAGTTGAGTTTGAATATTGATCTGTTGTCTTGTTAAATTAACTTCATAGTTCTACTAGCTCTTTGAGGTTCTGTCGTATATACAACCCTACAGGATCTTGTCATTTGTCAGATAGTTTTACTACTTTTTAACCTGTGTTCCTTCATTTCTTTCTTTCTTTTTTTTTATTATTACACTAGTTAGGACTTCAAATAAGATGATTACAAATGGTGAGGACAGATGCATTTGACTTGTTCTTGATTTTAGGAGGAAAGCAGTGTCTTTGACCACTTAAATAAGATGTTAGCTGTAGGTGTCTAATGGGTGCCTGTCCTTTATCCAGTTGAGAAAGTTTCTGTCTTTCTGAGAAATTTATTTTTTATTATGAATGGGTGTTGAATCCCCTCTTCCCCATACTGGAGGTTGAATACAGTGTCTTTCCCCTCAGCCACATCCTCAGGCCGCTCTCCCCTTCTCATTTGGAGAGAGGGTGTTACTGAGTTGCCCAAGGCTGGGCTTTAATCGAAAATCCTCGTGCCTGCCGAAGCCCCCCAGAGTGCTGGGATTACAGGGGTGCGCTATCATGCGAGAAACCTTTTTTTTTTGGTAAGAAGAAGTTTATTTCTGTCACAAGAAGCACAGACTAAATACAGTACACACCAACAGAAGTAAAACAAACAGACAAACAAAAAACCCCAGGAAAGTGCATTATGCAGCTTCTACTGCAAATTCATGGTACAAAAGACACTGCCTTTTAAATATATAACATAAAAAAACAACAAGAAAAACAGTTTAAAAAATATTGACATTGTAAAGCAACACAGGGGAACCACCTACAGCTTTTGAAAAACCAGAGTACCTTGTTTGGTGGAGTTCCTAATTGGGGTGGGGGAAAGTTTATTTTAATACTCAAAATTTAAAAATTTTTAGTCATTTTGGTTTATTTTAAAATTCCCATTGTTTGATTTCTGTGCCTTTTTAAGAAAAACATTTATTCCTTACACTGTGCTGTGAACCTTTCTAAACACTATTCATAATTACAACACTCATGAATTATATACTGTATTAGTATCCAAGTTTTATAGATGAGATGCTAGTGTGATTACATGAATGTTTATTTCTAATAAGGCAAGGCTTATTTTTTGTCTCTTTATAGTCCCTGTTGGGTTCTCCCACATCCCTATTGATTTTAATTGTTTGTTTTTTTAACATTGGAGAGATTAACATGATTCTAATAATGTGGAATTAATTAGCATAATGTGGAAATAATGTGGAATTAACATAATGTGAAATTCTACAAACAATATCAGAGTCTTAGAGAACTTTTACTTTTTTATCCTTCCTTCTCCAGTTGTAGTATCTTATACTTTCTAATTTGTAACTATTATATGAATATCTCTTGGGTTTTTCGGAAGTAGGAACATTGAGTGTAAAGTTTGATTGACAGTGTGAGATTTATCTTCTTTTTTATTTGATTTGTTTTATTCTGAGAGTGGTACATTTAAGTTTGCTACTGTTACTTTATCTATTGGTCCTTGCCTATACTGTAGCTATTGCTTTATAAAAATGATTGTTTATTGTTTGATATAGGTGGATAGATAAATAGATTGCAATAAATGCTCCATCATTGTTGTGAGTTGTAGTTATTAGGAATAAAAATACTCTTTTCTGTGTCATCTTTGGCTGGAATTCTTGTCTTGCTATTAGGGTTTAATTGTATTTCTTACTGTCTTAATTTACCTGTTAAACTTTTGTTTCTCCCTTTATTGTTACCCTTCTGACTCATTTTTTAGTGAGTAGCATATATTTCTCCTATATAGCATATTGTTGAGTCTGATTATGAGTCTTGAAAATTATTTCGAATTAGTAGGTGAATTATGTCTACTCGCATTTATTGATGTGACTGATTGATGTGTTTACCCTCAACTTTCATATTTTATAATTTTGTGTATTGTTGTATGCCTTTTTAAAAGTGATTTTTTTTTGTATTTTAACAGCAAAATTTTATTAAAGGTAGGAAATGAGGCTCTGCAGAGCAAGTTTGAGCCAAGTAAAAGTAGGAAAAGAAGTACACTCTACAATGAGGGTGGGCTACCACACAAGAGAACACAGAGGCCTAAAAGGGGATTATTTTTGTTATTTGAGAAGGTTTGTATTTTTATGATAGTGGTTATCTTTTCATTTATACCTACTTAATACTTTTTAGTTCTATTAATCTTATATTACCTGGTTTGGTAGTTTTTTAATGGTATACTTTCCTGTTCAATATCTGTTACTTTTGTATGTCTTTCATACAAGAAGGCATGTATTCTGCTTTCCTTTTTTGTTCTTGCTCTCCTTTTTAATTATATTTTCACATTAGTGGGCAGATATTTGTATATTAGTCTTCTAGATTTTACTTCATCTTTGATATGTATAATTTTGCTAAAGTTTTGCTGTCTTTTGGTTGAATGAAGGCAAGATGAATGTGAAACTACACTCCCATGTGTAGTCACTTGTCATTGTGGCTGTTGAGCATTTGAAATATGAGCTGTCTGAATCAAGATGTTTTTTGCAAACACATGGGATTTTGTAGACTTGGAATAGAAAAAAAGAAATCTCCGTATATTTTTATATTATATATTGAAAGAATAGTGTTTTGGATATGTACACTGGGTTAAGTAAAATCTGTTACTAAAATTTCACTAGTTTGTTTTCTTCAGTCTTTGAGTTTAGCTTGTTCTTTTTTTGGCTCTTTAATATCTATAGTTTGGATGTTGATTTGAGAATTTTATGTAGACATTTACCACTGAATTTTCCTCTTTATACTACTTTTCTTGAATCCATAAATTTTGGTGTGTTTTGTTTTCATTTTCATTTGCCCCAAGATATTTTCTGGTTTCATTTGTGATTTCTTCTTTAACCCATTGTTCAGTCAGAGGTATGTTGTTTAATTTTCACTTTATTTATGAATTTTGTGGTTTTGTTTTAAAATGATTTCTTATTTCACTATGGTTGAAAAAGATATATGGTATGAATTTAACTTGAAATTTGTTACTACTTTTTTATGACTGAGCATGTGGTCTGTCCTGTAGAATATTCCAAGTGTTGTTGGGGGCAAATAGATATTCTGCTTTTGTTGACTGGAGCATTGTGTGTTTCATGTCTAATTGGTTCACTGTGTTGCTCAAGTCTGTTTTCTTCTTGGTTATTGGTGTTTTGTCTGCCTGGTCATCACTGGCTACTGGGTATTGAAATTTTTTACTATTGTTGTGTTGCTGTTTGTGCATTCTTTTCAGTTTTGTCCATGTTTGCTTCATATAATTGGATGCTCTGCCATTTGATGCATATATAATTGTTTTATCTTGATGGTGAATTAACTTATTTATAATGATGTAATATGTTTCCTTGTCTCCTTTTATGATTTTGGCTTAAAATCTATTTTGTCTGGTAGAAATAAGACTGACACTGCTTTATTTACTATTTGTATGAAATTTTTTTTTTTGTCCTTTCAGTTGCAGCTTTTATATTTCATTACGTACTGAAGTGAATCTCTTACAGACAGCATATAGTTAGAAGTTTCTTTTTTATTCCATTCATCTACTTTTTTTTTTTAAGACAGGGTTTCTATGCCAGTCAGCCTAACCTTGAACTCACTTTGTATTCAGGCCGATGTCAAAGGCAAAGTGATCCTCCTGCCTCAACCTCTGAGTGCAGGAATTACAGACATGAGCCACCACGCCCTGCCTACCATTCATCTACTCTTGATTGGGAAGTTAACTCCATTTATATTTGAAGTAACTACTGATAGAGAAGGAATTAGTATTGTCATTTGATTGTTTTCATATGGTTTGTTTGGGTCCTTTCACTGTCTTGCAGCCTTCCTTTGTGTTTCATTGATTTTTTTTTTTTTTTTAGTGACATATTTTCATTCCTTTTTATTTTTCTTTGGTATATCTTTTAGAGGGAATTTTATTTATATGTGATTATTGTAGGGGATAACAAAGTGTCTTACAGTTGTAACGGTCTGTGAAAACCAGGATCTTATTTTCAGTCATATAGAAGACTGCTTTGTCTCTCCTCGCCTCATATTTTAGATATCACACATTGTAGCTTTTTATATATTTGTATGCATTGACATTTTTTATAGTTACAACTTTTAATATTTTGTTTTATAAATAATGTAAAAATTGAAAGTGATTTATGTGTACTATCACAGTATTACATGATTCTGTATTTGCATATTTGCTTATATCAGAGAGCTGTGTTTTTTTGTATGTTTTTGTTGTCTAGCACCTTTGCACTTCAACCTGAATTCTTTTCAGCAATTCTTATAAGGCAAATGTATTTGTCCTTCATTTTTGAAGATTATTTTACAGGATATATTATTTGTGGGAGGAGCAGGTTTTTTGCGTCTCACTGCTTTGATCTCGTTCTCTCTCTCTCTCTTGCTCTTTCTTTCTTTCTTTCTTTCTTTCTTTCTTTTTCTTCTGTGGTGCTGGGGATTAAACCCAGGCCTTGTGCATGCAGGACAAGAGCTCTACCCCTGACCCACATCTCCATGTTTTCTGACTTGTAATGTCTCTGCTGAGAAATTCACTATTAATAAGATCTTCCTTATTCATAGTAAATTATTTTTCTCTTGCTTTCAGGATTTTTGCTTTACTTTTCTACTGATTATAATGTGTTTCAGTGTGAGTGTCTTTGGGTTTCCTAGTTGTGGTCCTTTAAACTTCTTGAATTTGGATGTACATTTCCACTTGATTATGTCCCACAAGTTTCTTAGGCTTTCTTCAATCTTTTTTGTTTTCTTCATCTTCCTCAGTAATTTCAAACAGTGTTTTTGAGTTGACTGATTGTTTTGCTTGATCAAATTTATTGTTGAACTTCTTATCAAGTTTCCTTTTAGTTTTTTTCAGTTCCACAAGTTCTTTTTGGTTCTTTTTCAAAAACAGATTTTATGCTACAGTGATACATGTGCACCCATGTTTACAGCAGCACAATTTTTAATAGCTAAATCTTGGATACAACCCAAATGCCCATCAACCAAGAAATGGATAAAAAAGAAGGTGTGAATTTTTTAATATTGGAGTACTACTCAGCCATAAAGAAGGAAAAACTGGAGACTTTTTTAAGTAAACAGATGGAAATTGAGACCATACTTATAAGTGAAATAAATCAGACCCATATGTGTGAATACTGTACTGTCTCACTAGTGTGAGAAATCGAACACCCTAAGTAAGATCCAAAATGTACAATAGATATCGTGAACTGGGAAGAAACTGTTCAAAAGAAAAGATAAATTGTGATGGGGAAAAGGGGAAAGGAAGAAAGGTAAAAAGAAAAAAATATATATCTACAAGATAGTTAAGACAGTTATACAACTAGCTTCTTGTAGTTCATTGAAAAGAAGGGTTTGTGCTAATATTGTTTGGGCAAGATATCATGCCTGTATCTTGTGCTCTGAATACTATAGAGACAATACACGATGTATTAATTATTGTAACTGTCCTGCTAACCTTTTTGAAACTCTTTCATTGTTATTTTTATCTTTTTTCCTCTTTAGAAAGATTTGTCTTTGTTGATATTATTTTGTACATTCGTCACTTTTCTGATTTCATTTACTTGGCAATAGGTGTTGCCTTGTAGCTCATTGATCTTCAAAATGGTTATTTTGAATTCTTTATTGGGTAATTCATAGATCTGTGTCTCTTATTTATTTTTTGGTGTTTGGAGATTCATTTTCTTCCTTTATTGCACTATATGTCCCTCTTTTATGTACCATGTTACTTTTTGCTATGATCTAGATAGCCACCTCTTCTAGTCTTTGCAAACTGCAAGGAAAGACCTGCCTACTCACCCTGGCTAGAGATTCAGAGGGCCTCTCATAACCTTTTCTGGTGATGTGTCTTCTTTGGCCTGCAGATTTAATTTCCTGATAAGAGAGGTTGGTTTTTATTCCTTTTTTGGTATGCAATTTCATGTCGTCTTTGATTCCACAAAGGTTTTCTTAGAATAGTTTTAAGTAGTTCCTTGCATTGTTTTGATTTTCAAGGATGCCAATTATATGAATGTCATTCTCTCCTTGCTTGTTTTATATTAACACCTTTCTAATTCATTTTCTTTACCTTGCTTCTTGCTTGCTTGCTTGCTTTATTTATTTATTTTTGGTATTTAACTTTATGCAGCATACTTTTTTTTTTAAGTATTGTTTTCATTGGCCTGCTGATATTACCTTCAATCTCTGAGATAACTTTTTCTGTTTTTGGGGGGGAAGGGGTTCAAAGCTGACTTTTCTTCTTCTTTTTCTTTTCTTTCTTTCTTTCTTCTTTTTTTCTTCAATCTGTGTTTTTATTTTTTGAGTTTCTGATTCAGGGTCATTTTTCATATCACACATTCTTCTTTTGAGTATAGAGTAGTGTTAGTTAGCTTTTTGTTACTATGACCAAATACCTGCAAAAAACAGCTTATAGGAGGAGAGGTTTATTTTGACTCAGTTTCAGTTTTCACCCATGGTTGGCTGGTTCCATTGTCTCTGAACTTGCAGTAAAGCAGAATATCATAGTGATAGAGTGTGGCAGAGAAAAGCTGCTCACCTTATGGCAACCAGAAAACAGAGAGAAAAGAAAAAGACTGGAGAGGAAGGAGCTGGTGAACCAGATGGAACCTCAAAGGTTATGACCCTATGTGATCTACTCCTTCAGCTGGGTCACACCTCCTAGTTTCCATCACTTCCCTTTGATAGCATGACATTATGATCTCATCAGGGGAGCTGATAAAGTTGGAGCACTCGTATCCCTATCCAATCATTTTGCAGGTCTATCACTTGGCAACCAAGCATTTTTAAACCTGTAAGTTTTGGGGGAGTGTGTGGCATTTCAAGGCCCAACCTTAACAGTAGTTATGTACTGTTCAAGTCTAGGGAGACGTTCTGAGGAATGTGTTGTTGGAGATTTTCAGTGCAAACAAAATAACTGTGATGTTACTGGGTGATATAATTTAATGGAACCACTGCCATATATGCAGTTTGTTGTTGGTCAAAATTGTGCTATGTAGTGCATAGCAATATTTAGTTACATTTGGAGCATTTTTCTTAAAGTGTTTTTCAGATTTTTTTTTTTTCTTTTTTTTGAACAGGGTCTCACTATACAGTTCAGGCTGGCCTTAGGCTCACTTTGTAACCCAGACTGGTCTCGAACTTCTAATGGTCCTCCTTCCTCAGCCTCCCATGTGCTGGCGTTACAGGAGTGCACCACCACACCTGGCTGATTTTTAAATAATTGAATAGATTTGCTACTGTTCATTTTTGTAGATTCAGGGCGATGTACTTTTCCTTTTCTCTAGTTCAGTGGAACTCTTTTTTTTTTTTTTTTCCCCTGTGCAGAATAGTCTGCTTTTGAAGAGAAAGCAGGCAAGGGAATGACTTTTCTCATTTTAGTTTTTTCAAGCTTCTGTTTCAGAATTCCCCTTGTTTCTGCTTTCTTGTTGGTCAGGTGGACTCAGTTTTTCTCCTTTCCTATGCAAGGATTTGAATCTTCCTATGGTCTTCCGCCAGCATACTCTTCCTCTTGATCTTAGTTTTTCAGAATTTTGCTGTACTCTTGGGCTGATGGCTCATCTCATTTTCTCTGTTATTAGGGTCTTACAAGTTTTTTAGTCCTTTACTAATAAACTTACATCTTATGGCTATGGCTCTGTTGTCATCTGCCAGCTTGGTTATTAAGATCATCTAAGATCTGTTTTAAACTTTTCTCATTTAAGATTGGGAATATAGGTTACCCATAGTGCACTCACCTGACATTTGTAAGCCCCTGGATTTGACCCCAGCACTACACAAAACGTATGCACTCAAATCATTCAGTCAGTCACTAATTCATAAAATTAAAATATTAAATGCTCCTCAAAGATATATTTTGATAACTAGAAAACACTTGAAAATGTTTTGTACATAGAGAAAAATAAAATATATTAAAATAATATTTTCAAATGAAAAATGCATCACCATTTAGCTCAGATTCTTACACCCATGTCTGTAATCATCAGCATTGGTTTTTCATTTCTACTCTTAATTACTTCCCTGTAAGTTCAACCTAGTTAATGCTGAAACCAGAGCCCTGAAATACAATACTCACTTAGAGCCAATTGCTTATTTCCTGAGATTCACAAAAAATTGCCCGTATGTCCCAAGGTTATGAACTATAAAGAGGCATGACCTATTTCATCACTTTCTGAAACTAGCAGGTGAGCTGTCAGCAAGGATATAGAAAAGTATAGGCTTGAATAATACTAGAAATTGCTCCTTCAAGGCCTAGATTCCTATTTTCTTAATACTATTTGTGTGTATTTTGTGTATTTCTCAGTTTTTTACTTCGCTCAAAAGTTTTTGCCGCTAATAGTTTTTAATTTAAATTTATAGTATAGTATATGTATAGGAAAATACATTTTGGTATATATTTGAGATCCTGTCCTATACAGAAAAGCATATTTGTCTGTGACACTGAAAGCTGAAAAACTCAAATCTCAGTTCTGTCCTAAACTACTTTGCTTTCGTTGAATGCTTCTGAAACTTTGTTCATTTTAAACATGTTGTTTCTCATCTAGATTATTTTTTCTTTTGCCTTGCTAAATCCTTAGTGATCCTAAAAATCTAAGATCAGAGTTTACTTTCTTTGGGCATCTTTCTCTATCCTCCTCAGATGTGTAGTCTGACTAATTGAGAAGAGATTCAAATATGATTGCACACTTCAATTTCTCCTTTGCTTGGTAGGTTCCTTAATAGTAGAAACTACTCATTCACTCTTACAATTCAGAAAGACAGAATAATCTGGTATCTAACAAGTGCTTCAAAAATGTGCTGACAAAGAAAGACTACTAATAAATTTTCTAAAAAATTAATGATTTACAGTGTATTCAGCCATACTTTGTTTTATTCTAACGTACTTCCATGTCTCGAGAACAGACATTTATTTGTGTTTTGGGTTGATAAATATGTACAGTATTTATAAAGTTTAAATGGAGCTTAAAGACAGGATGTATTTGTTGAATCAAACTGATCACTCTTAATGGAAAGTGAAATTGACAGAGGAGTTGAGGGTAGTGGGGGCAAGATGAATCTTATCAACCATAATTCTAGACATAGATAAAGAATAAGGGCTGTGAAGGATTCTAGTAATGGAGATAATAAAAAAGTTGAGCTGGAGCTTTACATTTATGAAGTTGAAGATGTACATGAGCTCAGAAATAAGAAATAGAAGTTGTATTCAGGAGAGGTCCAAGATTTTAAGGGCCAGAAGGCATAAAATGTATGCTGCTATTGGGTAGTACTAAGAATTTTATTGTAATGCTGAAGATGGATTCTTGGGAGAGTTGCACCACTAAGATGACACATTGGGCTCTGAGAGGAGACTTGTTTGTTAAGCTTCAAAATAACACACACAAAGAAGACTTTATTTTATAGTTGATAGACAACCTGAATTCCTTTATTCCAGTATGATGTAGAAACACTGTGAACTTACTGTGTGCTGGGTATGGGGGGTGAGTGACATATGCAAAACAGACAAAATTCTTGTTTAGTCTAGAGACATAAGAAGATGTCAGTCAGTAATTGTGAGAACAAATATAAACCTACAGGTCTGAATATCTCTTTATATTGGAGAGATATATGAATCTGAGAACTGATAAAGGAATTTTTAAAAAACACAGGATGGTCAGATTTCATTTTTGAAGTGACTTAAACTTGGACCCAAATGCCTTATTATCTAGAAGTAGGTGATTGATTGTTTAGGAAGTTGTGGCGAGTGATACGTAGAAGCAATAGCAATTCATTTTACTAGTATTTAACAGTTTACAAATCTCTTGAGGGCTGTACATGTTTAATTCTGTTGCAGAAGAAACCCTATCAGAACACTTCAACTGTGTAGTTTGAATATATCAGAGTTCTTTAAAAGCTTTGACTATGACTGACAATAAAAGATGATATATATTACACATATATATGACTAGTGTTTATAAAACAATATTTTTCCTTTCTGCATTCAGAACCTTTCAATTTTTTGTTCTTTTGTTTAAAAATTACTATAATGTATTAATGGGTGGTAATCTGCAGTTTGAAAAAAACATGGGATTAAGTGACCTGTTAGGTCACTTTCTACCTTGTCTTCTTATGTTTATAAAATTATTAGTATTTGCTGTCTTTATCTTCACAGATGATAAGGTGGTTGTTTGAGACAGAGTCTTTTCGAAGTCTATGATTATTGGAATGTGTTGAATGCATTAGTAAACAATCTTTGTTCAATCTTAAAAACTAAGTATGTGTTGAAAATTTTATAGTACACTATCATATAAAGGTGTTTTTATTGTTTTAAGTAGGAAAATCACTTGCAGACAGTTGAATTTTCATATGCTTCCAATTATGGTACATACTCATTGGTCTTTATCAAGAGCTTCTCTTCTCCCCTTGTCTTGCAGTGTATTTTAATTTTTGTTATGGAAATTATTGTTAGCAAAAGCAAAGAAAAAGTATAATGAACCCCCTAAAGAAAATACTACAACAAATCCCTTAAGATATGGCCAATCTTATTTTATCTCTGACACTAATCCCACACAGCCTGATTTTAAAGGAAATTGCAAATTCCCAGGTATGTTTATTCTGTTCTATCCCTTTTCCTCATTGTTTTTCTCCTTCCTGCCCTTTTCAGGCACCTACCTAAGTGGTTAGCATATCTTCTGATGAAATTTGTACTGTTTTAAGGGCATTATTTTTTTCTTTCTTTTTTTCGTTCTTTTGTTCTTTTTTCTTTTTAATATAAATTACCTATCTGATTCTCTTACGAATTTTTCTTAATTCAACACTGTCTTTTAAGATCTACCATATTATGTGTACATCTGGACTGTTGATACCAACTGCTATGTGGCATGCATGGTGAACATCTATCAGTTTTACTTCTCTATCCTTCCAGTCACAAATACCCATCCATACTGCCTCAAAACTACCCTCGACTACACATCCTGTTTCAGGGTATATGCTTACTTATGGACCTGTTTGAGATTTTCTTGGGGTTATATATGTTAAACAGGATGTGCATGTTGTAGAGTATGGAGAGAATAATTGGATTTAGTTGGGTTATAAATATTGCCATAGTACTCTAGAATGGCAGTAACACCCTTTGTTTCCTGACATACATGCAGGAATTTGTATTCTTACATCTGTGCTAACATGTGGCATTACCCTAACTTCCTATTTTTGGGGCCAGGCATATAACTTGCATTTATTTGATCACTAATGAATTGGTGTGTTTCTCTGAATGTATGTTAACATTTGGGACTTTCAAAAAAATAAGTCGCCTGTTTATATCTCTACCAGTTGTTTTGGGGACTGTGTCTTTGTTGTTGATTTGTCAGACTTTCTTTTGTGTTCTAAATGTTAATCACTTAGAGATTTTAGCCATTAAAAATAACTTGTTTTATGATAAATTTATTAACTGCATCTATGTTACCTTTCTTTGAACAGATTTCTTTTTTTGTTTTCTAGCTACTGAGGTTTAAGCTTAGGGTTTTGCACATGCTGCACAAACATTCCACCACTAGGCTCCACGTCCCCAAACTTGAGACAGATTTCACTTTCTCAGCTGAGCTTGAACTTGCAGTCTAAGTTTTCTAGGCTGCTCTGTAACGTGTGACCCTCCTGCTTCAGCCTCCTGAGAGTGCCATTACACCTGGTTCAGAAATCTTTAATTTAGGTGTAATAAATCTTTTTTCCCCTATTGTCTATAGTTAAGGAATTACTGTTCCTATAGCAGAAAGACATTTTCCCTTGTTTGATTCTATAATTTTACCTTACTCACTTACATACATAATCTAACTGCAACTCCCCACCTTTTTGAATGTGGCTGTAAAATAGGCATTTTCTTTGATTTTTCATTGTATCTTGAGCAGTTTGGTTATTGCCCATTAAACCAGTGGTGCTATCTGTATCTCAAGTGCCTACATGAACATAGGTCTGTTTGGAGCGTTCTTGTTATATTGATTTATACGAGATTAGCATAACTAGTGAAAAAGAGCTTTATATCTAGCTATACTTCTTACTGGCGAAGTGATCTTGAACAAATTACTTAACCTGTCTGCCTCAGTTTTCAGCTTCCTTATCTAAATAATGGGAATGATGCTATTTATGAGGATTAAAAAAGTATAAAGTTTTGAAGTGTTTATTATACACTAGGAATTATTACATGGTTAAATACATAAATGCAAACTTTTTGTTCTTATAATATGGTTTTTATTTCTATGACTTTATCAATATTCATAATTTATGGAAGGCTAGTCCTTCTCATGCCACATTTTATGCTTTTTAAGTTACTTAGATATTCTTAGACTTCTGTTTTTCCATTTACATTTGAGAGCATTTTCTTGAAACACTTGTGCTTTCCAGATTTAAATTAGTCTAACAAAATGTCAAAGAGATGTTGACTGATTGTTTTGGGGGAAGCAAGTATGACTTGATTGGATCTGAGGAAACTTAACGTTGCTTGAGAGAGTCTCACTAGCTGTCCTTGCCTACTGGTTTTTTGTTTATAGCATAAGAATCCCTACTTGCATTGTGTTTCTATTCTTTCACTGCTGTTTTTCTATCCTCTGTCTGCTTTTTAACAATAAATGACAGAATATCATGAAATTAATAAAATTCTTTTGTCATTGTTATTTGAAATCATCCTCTTCCATCTTGCCTTCTTTTTAAAGTTCTTTTAATCTAATTTGTTTTTGCCTACAATGGGCATGCAGTTTAATTTTATTAGTATCTTGTTGTGTGAAGCCTTTCTCTTAGTTATCGCACTCTTTTTGAATGATTTTTTACGTACCCTAATGACTTGAATGAAGCTAACTCTGTAGAACTTCAAAAAATATATTAGTGTAATATAGAATTAAAGATTTTGATTTTAGATAGATGATTGATAGGGAGATGAAGAGAGATAGCCTGGGTTCATACCTGTTTTATTACTTAGGACTGTGTGACCTTGAACAGATTACTGAACATCTTTATATCTCTGTTACTTTATGTGTAAAGTGTTTTGCATAGACATATATAGTAGAAACCCAGTAAAAATTTTATTTATTCATTAATTTAATATGTATTAAGCAATACTAGACAGTGGAGATATAAATGTTAAAATGAACAAAAGTCATTGCCTTTTTGGAGCTTACTTGATAGTTGGCAGGAGGTAGACAATAAATAAATGAAATTTTTAGTATGTCATGTGTTAGCTAAGTGGTATGGAGAAAAATAAACCAGGAAAGGGCTGTTGAACCAGGAATGTTCTTAAGGTTTGGAATGGTTGTGGTAGATGAGACTTTAGGAAATTTCAAAAACAAGGGTACATTATTTGGAAACAGTAAGGAGAAGCATTATTGTGATAAAGGATGGGAGAGGAGAGAGAGAAGAGATGTCAGAGCTCATCTTAGACCTAACTCCCTTGTGAAGCTTACTGTAACAGGGATCTTGGGGAGTGACCTGATTTACCTTCCAAAGCATAAAGGTGCTTTATTGGGTATGGGCCATAGTGGGGCAGCAGAGTAAGTAGGAAAAACATTTAGGAGACTCTTGGAGTAAGTTGTGAAAGTGATGAACTAATTAGGACCTGGATGTATTTTATAGAACTTTTAGTTTAAACTTAATTTTAAAGTAGTATTTGCCCTGATTTGTAAGACAATTTCTTGAACATAATGTTATCTTCTTTTAGTTATTCAGAATATTGTACTATTAAAGTTTTAAGTATCTAAATACAGTACAGAAGATACTTAAAATCTGTAATACAAGATTCCTGTGACTTTTGCATATTTTTCTTGAGGTGACAGTTTAGCAAACAAGAATCAATTTTCTTACAACTGAACTTTTAAATTCTAGTTTATAACTATGTTCATGTTTAATCTTTTAAAAATTCTACTTAAATGTGACAGTCTATTCTTAGGTAATGCTATCATTATGAAGCACAGGTATTAAAGGAGAGTGATAAGAATATATTCTATAGGTCTGCATCAGAGAAACTGCCTATAATTGAGCAAAGGAACTAGTTTTAATTGATTCTTACTGTTATTTCACAGTGTAACTTTTAAATGGAATTATGCATTGAATTTATATTACCACAACAACTTATGTTGCATACTTTATATTTTCCAGGAACATCATTTACAGCGAGCTATTTCAGCACAGCAAGTGTTTAGAGAAAAAAAAGAGAGCATGGTCATTCCTGTTCCTGAGGCAGAGAGCAACGTCAACTATTACAATCGCTTGTATAAAGGAGAATTTAAACAGCCCAAACAGTTCATTCATATTCAGCGTAAGTTTATTAATTCATTGTTTTCTATTTGTAATTTAAATTTACCAACCAGTGAAAATCTTTGCTTTTGCCCAGAGATTTAATTTTTGTTTGTATGCACTAATAGAAATATTAAACGTTGCAGATTAAAATCCATTTATGTGAATTTCAAGATCATTTTGAGTTTTATTAGTAATTGGAAGGAACATTTGATGTTTATGCAATATAGGATTTTATATTGGCATTTATACTTTATATATAGCTGAAAGGGTATTGGGTTGCCATACCCAAAATAGATTTTTTTTAAAGGCCCAGTGGTCAGTTATTGGACAGGAGTGGTTCAAGAGTTAAGTTTAATCTTCTGAAAATTTTTAAAATTAGATCCTACACTTCTGCTTTCATCTGGTTTTTATAAAATTCTAATTCTGCCTCCTTCATACTCTAATATTCTTCCCGTTGTTACTATTTAAATGATTACCATCTCCAGTCTTAAAACTATCTCAATAATTTCCTAACTATAATATTTATTACCCTCTATCTCCTGTCCTTACTTCTTCCTTATGTTCTCCAGGTGGTCTTCCTAAATTGTTAGTCTAATCAAAGTATGCTCTTCATTAAAATTTTACTGCTGTTTATTCTATAGTAGGAGTTTTCAGCTGATTTTGCACATATATACTAGTGTCTTGGTATTTTATCAGATTAAAAAAATTTCTAGGTAGTATGTTAAAAAAGTTTCCAGTGCTCTATTTCATATCTACCTGAAGTGCTTACCTGACTGAGAATCTCTGAATGCATATTTTTAAAAGTTTCTCTGGTAAATATAACCAGATTTAATATTGTCGTTAAATTGACTTTTCATTGATTTTAATGTATCCTTTTCATTGTTCATCTTGAAATTAGATTGTATCTTAAATTGCTGTTGTTCATGATTGAAGCCTTATTCTTCCAAAGAGAATTTGCATTTATTTCTACCAGGTATCTGAGGACACTACCAACTTGAGACCACTTGAAAGTCTGTTACATTTGTTTTGAACCACAGTGTTAGTTTTAATTCATGCTGCAGCCCTCTTCAGAGTCCCGTTCTCAGGTCGAGACTTTTTTTTTCTACCTCCTTCAGCCCTTGGACTAGTTGAGAAGTGCAGTTTTCTTTAATGCCTCTTTTTACAAAGTCTGGTTTCTTTATCTTAAACTAAGGATATATTTCTTATTAAACTTGTTAATATTAAGACGTAAGATAAAGATTTTTTTCTTTTTTGTGGTATGTATATTAAAGGTGCACCTTGTAATTGATGGCAGTTTAGATTTGATATCTTCAAATAACAATTAGATTTTCTAGTATGACTGTATGGTTCTTTATAGTTTGTTTCCTTCCTTTATAGTTTGTTTCTGTTTCTTTTTGCCTTGCTCTGTGCCATAGGGACTACTGAAAATTACCCACATTCACCTTGTTTCACATTTCACACTTTCTCACATGTACTAGTTAAGTCTTTCTTACCTTTCTATAACTCATTTTAGACCTGACTCCCTTATGAAGCTTACTATAACTTCATCTACCTCTTATCTTTGCTTATCATAGCATCTTATACATAACTCTTAGAACATTCCCATACTTTATTGTAATGATTTATAACCATCCTTTCTTTTAGACTGCAAGCTCGAGAGCAGGGACTGTTTTCTCTTGTATCTTTTAAGTGTTTGATTTATAGATGCTCAATAAATAGTATGTTTATTGACTAACTAAATTTTTTTAAATAGCCTTAAGAAAAAAATCCTTTTGTGGTAGAACTGTTTTCCAGAGACTTCTCCAAAGCATTCAAGAGAAACACATGCAAAAGTTATTTATGTGATGTGTTTTCCTCTTTGCTCTTTGACTTTGCATCCATTTAGCTTTTAAAATTTGCCTTTATCTTTTTATCAGGAAGGAAATGGCTGTTCAGAGTGGGAATTTTAAGGATTTCTCCTAGCCAAGGTATCAGTTGTTTTGTACTTTATTTAGAGCTAGATATCAGGACCATTTGTAAAAACCATTCTGGGAAACTGAGAGCAAAAAATGGTCAGGCCATTTCATTTTTATCCTGTTATTCCTTTACTGTAAAAGGGAATAAAAAATAATAAAATGTTTTAACTATTTCATTTTTTTTCTTTTAGTTTATAAGCATATGCTGTATATTGTACTATATAATGTCATGTTGTACGTATAGTTTTGTTTGGATTTGGTCTGGTTTGTCTTTGGTTTTGTGAAGCAGGGACTTGCTGTGTAGTTGAGACTGTCCTTGAACTCACTGTGTAGTCTAGGCAGACCTCAAGCTAAAGGCAGTCCTCCTATCTCAGCCTCCCAAGTGGTAGGATTACAGATGTGTGCCACCATGCCTGGCTTGTACATATAGTTTTTAAGTCTGATTTTTCCATTTCAGGTTTCTAAAGTTTTTATAGTAGGCCACTTTTAAGTGTATATATAAATTTCCATCAAATTGGTATCTTACAATTTGCTGACTTACATGCCAATTATTAGACTTAAGATTATATGTAACTATTTTAAAGTTACATTTTTATTGAGTTTTAAGTGAAAGTTTTCCAAAAATTTTTTTTGAACATTTAAAAGATCTTTTCCCCAGCCCTTACATATAAGGAATTTTGGAAAATATCACTCGGGATTTGTCCCTTCTTTTAATGAAAGATTTGAAAGAATCCCACTTTGCCTGGCTAGGAGAAGAGTATGCAGTTGCCACTGTGTGGTGACTTTGTTTAGTCTTGTGGTATTGTTTGCCTGGGCTTTGGCAGAAGACTCCTTAGTTTTGGTATTTCCTAGTCCATCATCTGTTTGGCAACTCTTGTGACTACACATGTTAGAGTTTTTCAGCAGCTCTCTGTTACTTACAAGGTAAAGTTTTAGCTTCTTTTTATAGTGCATAAGGGCCTCCTTCCTTGTGCCTCTCCAACCATTTGCCCTGTATGTTCTTCCACTGTGACCCCAATTTTATTGAAATGAACTGTTTAAGGACTTTTTTCCTCCTCGATATTTAAGCTACTCAGTAGTGGGCACTCTATCTCATTCACTCTGGTACATATTTTATTACCCAGTACAGTCTTGACAATGGTCTTTTTTCTTGTGTGTATGTATATATTTATTTATTTATTGACAATAGTCTTGATACACCTTTTACTTTTTTGATTTCTCTAACCCTTCATGCTTTAAGCTACAGTAATAATAAACTTTTTGTAGCTCTTTTGACTGATGCCTTATTTTGTCATGCCTTCACATAACCCTATACTTCCCACTTGGTAAAGTATGCTTTACCTCCAGGATTACCTTTAGGAGCTTTTTCTTGATTTCTCTCATCAGAGTTCTTAGCACCATTTGCCTCAAAGCCTCCTGTGTCATGTGTACCCCTCATTGTGGCAAACCTAGCTTCCATTTTGATTGTTTGCCTTCTGTTGCCTCACTAAGTAATGAAGCTCATTGAGAGGAGAGCTGGGACTTTTAAAAATCTTTGAATGTCACTGCTTAGCACAGTACTTGCCATGTGACTACATATGCAGTTAAATAGTTACAGAATAAGTAAATGATTGAAAATAAATCATGCACATTGTAGCATTTTTAGACACCTGTCTAATGGGGCTTAAAATTATACACAAACTATTTTATACAGTCAGGTTTAGACACCTACTGTGTGACATCCAAGTTAGAAATTAAAAGGAGAGTTCTCTTATTCATCAGCAGTATCATTTTATATTACTTTATTTTAGTCTCTGAGACAAGGTTTCACTATGCAGTTCAGGCTGGCCTTGAACTCAGTTCATAACCAGGTTGGCCTCAAACTTTTAGTGATCTTCCTGCCTCAGCCTCCCAAGCACTGGGATTACAGGACTATGGTACCACGTCCAAGGGAGTGTTCACAAGACAAGGACAACTGGGATAACTCCTTATTACCCAACAGGAGAAAGAGAAACTCACTCAAAGGGATTTACATTGTTTGTGTCTGCTCCCAAGATCAGAAGCCCAAATAATCCAATACAAATAATGAATATATATAAACAATTATAAATAATTGTGTTATTTATACAGTAACACTTCTTGGTGAGAAGGATGCATTCCAGGAGCATCATTTTCTTGTAAAAATGTTACTGGATGTGTATAAGAAAAAAAAAATTAAGCACAAATCCCATGAAATGACATCACACATTCAAATAACTAAGTTGTGAAAAAATAGTTCCACAAGTACAAAAGCAGATTGTATCATATTTGTGGAGGTAAAGCTAGTTACTAGCCTGAGATGAGTAGAACAGTGACTGTGAGGACAGTGAGCAAGGCCAGACCCTGAGAATAACCCACATTCAAACAAACTCGCTCTAGGGAATCTTCTCAGATTGCACAGAACCTGTCACCAAATCCTATATTTGGCAGAGCTGTAAGGGTGGCATGGATGGTTGCAGTGATAGAACATTATTTGGGTAGCAGTGAATCCAGGAAGATGGGCCCCGAACCTCAGAAGATACTATAGCAAAGTAATGTCAGGCATTTTGAGAAATAGTAAAGTAATCATTTAATAGTCTGAGGTAGAGATGAAAGAAGTCTTGAGTTGAAGGAAACTGCCCCTTTGATCCATGTACTTTTCTGTGTCCAGTGCTCCACAAAGAAATAAGGGGAGAGTTTGTAGCGACTGAATAAACTACAGCACACAAGATTAAAGACAATAGTTAAAAAAAAAAAGGGAAAAGGTAAAGGCACAGTGATAAGAGGTATATTTGATGGATCACAATATGTATTTTAGATAAAGTAAAATAAGCAAAACATAGAAGTAAGATTGGTCTCACGTTGTGTGCTTTGTGGCATGAAAGCACAGAGAACTCACCTGTGAGGCCTCTGAGGAAGACATTGTAATGTAACTCAGCACACCTACCTGTGCTAGTAGACATTACCAAAAATAGGCTTGAGCATATTCACCTAGTGACTGCATATCCATGAAAATTCTCCAGTCATGCCACACTTCTTCAAGAGTCGGCACCTTTTAGCATCTCTTTTCCACAAAAAAAAAGACTAGAAATTTGCCTTCTCATGTTTTCTCAGTAATAGTCTATAGGTGCCTGCCTGTAAAAATGTTCTCTTGTATGCTTATTTCCTGAAAATTTTAAAAGACTAAACTTTTCCTTACACAGTTACAAATGAAAGACAGTGAAATAGCTGACATTTACTGACCTTTCTGTCTATGTTTTGTTACTATTTTGTGTAAGAGGCCAGTTCCTCAAAGGAATGTTATAAGGCATTTCCTCACCCCCTACTGTCCCATCTAGGGATTGAATCCAAGCCTTCACAGTTGATTTTAGATTTTTTTAGACAGTGTCTAAGTTGCCTAGGCAGTTCTTGAATTTATAATCTTATAGCCTCTCACAGTACTGGGATTATAGGCTGAGACAGCTAATAAATTTAATCCTCATTTTAAATTGAAGATTACATAAAGAGCACAAGTTTGCAACTAAACAAGTGCAAGAGTCAGAATTAGAATCCACACAATCTGACTTCACAGTGTGCCTTTTTAACCTAATTGTACTGCCTCTTGGTCATGGTTTGTCATAAAAAGTTGCAAATACTGATACACATTAAACACCAATACTTACTGCCACTCCAAAGGATTTGGAAATAGGCTCAACAGTGGGGGAGTAAAAGACTTTGTCTTTTATGAATGGATCGATAAATTGCAAGGCAAGGAATAGGTTGCCTATTGATAGAGAAGTCAGACACACACAGCTTTCCTCCTATTTTGGCCTATTGGGATTTAGTGAGTAGAAGAGCACTGTGCATGGGTCGAAGAGAGGTGCCAGGTAAAGGGAAACACTTGAAGAAAAGGGTATCATGGTGATAATAAAAATAAGCAGTTCACATTTTACTGTTTTTCTTAGAGAAGTGATCAGCTCTATAAAAAGAGGTGAATTTTGCCTTTTGGGAAAGCCTGAGTTCAACTTTGTAAAAGAGCCTTTTAAGTTTTGCAAATCAAAGACATTGGAGGGAAAACCACTGAGAAAACGATACAGACTAAGTCAAAAATTGCTCCGGTTCCAGCACATGTGTACATGCTTTTACATACGCACACACACATGCAAGTAAGAGGCTTAGCTGAATGTTTGGGCTTTAGCACTTAACCAAGCAGAGATAGAAAATAACTTCTGGTGGCTTTAGGGTTGCTCCAGGTCCATCCTATCATTCATAATAATCACACAATCCTCATAAAAGAGGCTCAAGTCAGGAAAGGACTGTGTCCAATTAATGATCTCTAAGTCTTCAACTAAGCAATGTGCTTGGCAAATACAGTTTGCTTTGAATGGGATGAATTAGACTGCATAGCACCTTGGTCAAGTGGACTTTATTCATCTGTTTAAATGATGGTCACCGTACCTCTTAAGGTTTCAGAGGAAGCTAAAATGGATAATAGGAGTGCTGTAAAGGATGAGAAAGTTAAAAGATAACCTCTATCATGATGTTGCTTTTTAAAATTAATACTTCAGTGATTGAATAATTGTTTTCTCACTGACATTCGTCTTGTCAATAAAGTAATCAAAATTATAAGAATACAGTGTCCACCCTTCCAAGGAGTTGACTAAGGCCTCTTTATCTTGCCCCACTCAAACTAAACTTTGTTCAGAATTAGTTGTTTTTTATTATTGACTTAATCTCCTTTGTTTCTCTGATATAAGCTAAGAAAGTAGGGTGGTTTGAATTTTTTTGGAAGGTGATTTTTATACTCTAATTATAATAAAAAGCAAAATATTAATTGCAGGAAAAAAATTAATCCATCTTCCAAGGATAAACACAGATAAAAGTTGTGTTTTCTTCCTTTTACTACAGGTATGCATTATAGCTGGGTGTAGTGGTGCATATCTGTAATCCAGCACTCAGAAGGCTGAGGTGGGAGGATCACAGAGAGTTGAGGCCAGCCTGGACTGCATTGGTCAAAATAACAAACAAAAAACTGAAAATATCCATTATATTTTATATATGTGTATATGTTTACAGGTTTCAGTTTTTAACTATTAAGATACTATTTTCAGGTAATTATAATAATTTTTAAAGCTATAAAATGTGAGGAATTAGTTTTATATCTTTCAGTAGTTAGCAGGAATCCATATCAAGGCTATTTACAGATTGAAGATTTTAACTGAAAATTTTTGCTTCTGTCTTATCAGGGAGTTTTAGATTCAGATTATTTGTAGTTTTTGCCATATTAACAAAATACTTAATATACAAATTTGTATATTAAGTATTAAATTAGTAATTTGCATTATAAAATGAATTTTAACGAAAGTAAGATTTGGGCTGGGTGTGGTGGCACACTCCTGTAATTCCAGCACTCAGGAGACTGAGGCAGAATCGCCACAAGTTTGAGGCCAGCCTGGGCTACATAGTGAGATACTGCCATAAAAAAACAAAAAGAAGAAAAACCTTACTGCCAAGTAAGGTTTTAGATTTTTAACATGTTAGTAAACTTTATAAAAAAAAAAAACCTTAGATCTACAAATAAGACATGCAGCTAGTATAGAGTTCCCATCTGCTACCCCATGACTGCTCATGCGTACACTTGCACGCTTTTCTCTACAATTAATAACTTGCATTTGTTGGTATATTTGTTACAATGATGATGCTTTATTATTAACTGAAGTCTGTAGTTACATTTGCAGTTTGTTGTACAGTTTTATGGGTTTTGAAAAATTTGTAATGTCATGCATCTCCTATGATAGTATCCTACAGAATAGTTTCACTCTGCTGCAAACTTCCTCCATGTTACCAATTCATCCCTTTTGAATTTTTGGCAACCATTAACTTCTTTACTGTTTAATTTTTCCTTTTCCAGAATGTGATATTGTTGGAACCATACACTAAATAAGTGTTTTAGTTGATTTCTTTGACTTACCAATATGTATTTAAAGTTTCTCATGTCTTTTCCCTGCTTGGAAGCAGATCACTTCTTTCATCGTTGAATAGCATTCCATTGTATGGATATACCACAACTTGTTTAAAGATATCCTAGTTGCTTTCAGTTTCATATCATTAGTAAAATTACTCTAAATATTCACGTATGGAGTTGAGTTTTTAACTCAGTTTGGTAAATACCTACCTTGACAACTGTTTTCCAAAGTGACTGTATCATTTTGCATTCCCATAGCAATGAGGACAGTTCTGTTGCCCTGCATCCTTACTGGCACTTAGCATTGTCATTTTTGGTGTTTTAGCCATTTTAATAGGTGTGAAATGGTATTTTTATTCCCTAATGACTTAGGATGTTGAGTGCCTTTTCTTGTGATTGATTTTTACTTTGTTTAGTGAAGTTCCTGTTCAAATCTTTTGCCCATTTCTTAATTGGATTGTTCGTTGTTGCTGAGTAATGTTCTTTGTATATTTTAGATATAAGTCCTTTGTAGATACGTGCTTGTGTGTTTTCTTTGACTGTGGTTTGTCTTTTCATTTTCCTGTCTTGTTACAGAGTAGTTTTTAATGAAGCACAATTTATCAATTTTTAAAAATACTTTTTCCTTTGGCATTGTTTCTAAAATGTAATCACAACCCAAGATTACTAGAAATTATTTTAATGATAGGGCACTTGTCCAGCATAGTCGAGGCCCTGGGTTCACTCCCTAGTACTGCAAAAAGAAACAAACAAAAAGCCTAGCTACATATGCTCTTGTCATTTTAACAAGAAAATAAAAATTCAAAATGATATGGTATTAAATTTACCTAGTGAAGAAATAGCTTGGGGGTGGCATTAGAAGATGAAAATTTGCCTTCATTTCTTTTCTTGTTTCCTTTTACCTGACAAGTACGCATATAGATTTGGAGAATTTCAAAGCTAATAGAAACGTTAAACATTATTTAGTCTAGCTCTTGGGGTGATTTCTAGACTCAGTGTGAAGGGATTATCTGGAGTTCAGATGGAGTCGGACTTTCCCAGCTCCATCTGATGGCTATATAAATGACTGGTAGCTAGTGTATGACCTTGGAATCTGAATTTTTAACAAGTTCTTTCAGTGATTTTTTTTTTAAAAATCAGTTTAGTCTGCAGTGGAGAATTATAAAAGAGATGGACCAGTACTCTTGATTTAACATATCAGTAACAAAAACGAGGAGGAGTAACTGACTTGTGTGAGAAACTACACCTGGTGAATGAAAGCAGTAAGATAAAGCCTCATCTTTTCCCATAACTCCATACTTGCTGTAATTTTAAGCATTTAATGGTGCAAGGCATTATGCATTATGCATGTAATTAAGTATAGTCTTTGTTCATTTTAAGGCAGCCAAACATCATCACCCAATGAATTGTATGTGTTTGCCATTTTTCCTCTCCTTTTTGTTATCTGTTTTAGAATGTTTCTGAATAATCTGTTAATTGTGGCACTTGTATGCCTCCTCAAGTTTTAATTATCATTAATCTACGCTCACAGAGAATCTTCTATCTTGTTTTTTCCTCAACTCTGTGTTTCATCCCATTTTCATCAGGTATCACAGAGTTAATTACAATTCTGTGATCATCATTTAAGGGAGCTTTTGGCCAAATAGAATTTCCTGCCCTAGTAACTGTCTTTAGGTTCCAACCTTCAAGTGAGATGTTTTCTCTATATATCTACCACTGCATACTTACCATTGAAAAGATTATTAAAGACCTTTTTCTAATAGCAGTAATTTGGTGATAACTTTTAGAGTACCAAGATTTGACAAGATGGCCGAACAGTGAACAGCGGGATAGGTGGCCTCCCTGAAAGATACCATCCAAATGCTGGAATATAATAGCAGGGAGAAGACAAAAAAGAGGGAGGTGGGACCTCTGGACCCAGGAAGAATCTAAAATGACAATTAAAACCCACAGAAAGAGTAAAAAGAAGTAACTAAACAAAGGCGGAGGCTGGCGGCACCTCTGACCAGAGTTGAACCCACTTAGTGGCAGGGAGCTGTTGTGACCTGGGGAAGTGCAATTAAAGTGCTGCAGCTGCGGTGGTGATGGCGGAGGCAGCGATCGATTGTGGAGTGACGTGGACTGGAACAGGCTGGTGAGTGAGTATGACAAATCCCAACCTCCACCCCCACCCCAGCGACGGAGAGTGAGGGACTGGCAACCATCTTGATACCAGAACCGCACCTAATTGGGCACAGTCCCACAGAAATTGCTCCAACCGAGCCTCAGAGGGTCCCGGCAAGTGACCGGCTAGATCTGGAGACCAAGGCTCCACGTGCACCCTAGGGGTGATAGGGGAAATTTCATGGACAATGGGCCCAGGTTCCCAGGCAGCAGCCCTGCCCCCGCGCACTGTGCCAGACAGCAGCAGAGCTGAGACAGGCTGGGGAATGGCAGCAGACAGCGCACCCGGTGGTAATCAGTCATCCACAACCAGCACCAGCTCACTCCAGAGAAATCACAAGACCCCTGGAACAACCTAGGAAAATGCCAAGACAGAAAGGTAGGGGGCAGTCTCTGGCCTCCAATTCAAGCAGAGCAAATCTGGGAGAAGCAAACGCAGAAGAGATTAGGAGTCCCATGTATCAGTTAGGGTTTACTAGAGAAACAGATATAACACCAAATATACAACTGTATAAGAAATAACAAGATTGGCCTACAAAGGTCAGCCACAAGGTTGAATAAGTGAGCGTGCAGAGGGTGTCTGCAAGCTGGAGGGGGAAGGGTCCAGCCCAAGGGCTGGAGCTTACTGCAGTGTCCTATGCAAGGCCGTATCAGAAGTCCGATGGATCTGTGATGGAACACTGAAGAATCTACGACGGAAGGCTGAAGAGTCTACGACGAAGACTGAGGAGTCTACGACGAAGACTGGAGAGTCTATGACGAAGGCTGAACAGTCTGTGCCAGAAGCCAGGCGACGATGTCCAAGCTGAAGGTGAAGACTGGAGCTCCTCTGAAGAAGCAGCAATCAGTCCCTTCTCATTCACCTTTTTATAGTATGCAGGCTGCTTCCCTGGGGTGGGTGTAGCTTCACAAACATCCTTGCCTTCCTTTGGACAAAATGAGGATGTTTACAAAGTAAGACCCCTGGCTCCCTCCCAAGTCTTTCAGTTAAACTTCTGACCTTCTCAAATTGTAACAATGACCAGGTAACTGTGCTCTACACCCCAGCATGTAGAGCTGCTGAGTTACTTAATTAAGCTACTAGACTTCTCAAGTTGACATAATGTATAAACCGTAACATCCCACAACTAAAGTCTCTGAGGTGATGACAACTGAAGTAAAGAAACAACTCCATGAAGCTATAAAAGAAACTAGAGCAGAACTATTAACCCAACTAAAAGAAGAAATGAAAAACATAATAAAAGAATCGCTAGGCATCTCTAAAGGAGACATAGATGAAAAAATGGAGCATGGGAAAACGAGGGAAACCTGGAATGAACAATACAAAAAAGATTTGGAATGCATGAGACAGATTTAGAGAGACTACCAGGAAATCAAAAACTCCAATGAAAGTTGGCAGAACCACCTGAAGGAAACTAAAGATAAGACTTTCAAGCCTGGAAGACAGGTTTGAAGCCTGCGATCGAGAAAGGAGAGATCTCTTAAAAATAATAAGAAACCTGGAACTAACAATACAATGGCTGCAAGACAACCCAAGGAAATGTAATTTAAGAATAAAAGGTGTGAGTGAAAAAGCAGGGATCATTACAAGTCAAATTAAAAGCCTATTTACAGAAGTAGTTTCAGAAAACTTTCCAAGCATGGGAACAGGAAGTGACTTTCAGATAAGTGAAGTATATAGAACTCCAGCTAAACATGACCAAAATATACCTACACCCAGACATATAATAATCAAGATCCCAGAAATTCAACACAAAACCAAAGTATTAAAAGCTATTAGAGAAAGGAGACAGATCACCTACAAAGGAAGGCCCATCAGAATCACAACAGACTTCTCAACACAAACCATCAGGTCAAGAAGAGCTTGGAGTGAAGTATTTCAAGCCCTCAAGGAAAATAACTTCCAACCCAGATTGATGTACCCTGCAAAATTATCTTTCAAAATCAATGGAGAAACAAAATACTTCCATGACAAAGAACAACTAAAGGAATGTATGACAACCAAGCCAACCCTACAAAGAATACTGAAGGACATTCTAGAGAGAGATAAAAAAAAAGTCCACAACTCCGAGAAACAGCGGCAGAGGGATATCACCCAGCGGGGCAGACAAATGAATAATCCATCATCGGGATTTGAGTCCAGTATTGTTTTCAGTGAGCTGTTTAGTTTAATCTTATTCTACCTCGACCTGCTTAACTTTATTATATATGATGACAAAGACAGCTATTTTAAAGATAACAAAATATATTAGGGTAGCCTTTATTGATATTCGATCACCTTGTTTTGAAAGCTGGTATTGCTTTCACTGTTCTGTTCTGAGGGATTTTAACCTATTTTGGTTTGTTTGATTGTATTACAACAGATGATATAGACAACTGCCTAGAAGATAGTATGAGGCATTATAGAAATCAACGTTGCATTACTATGTATTGCTTCCACTGTTTTATTTGTTATTGGTTTTATTCAGTACTATTTTGTTCGACTATATTAGGCCAGGGCAATTATTTTGAAGACAATAAGAGGTATTACAAGGGAAAACGAGGAAAAGGTATTACAAGGGGAAACGAGAAAGGAAGGAAGGGAAAAGGAAAAAGACGTAGATTTATATGAGGGTGTACATAAGATGGTTAAAAAGACTGTACTACTAAATGCATTAACTGGTGAGAGAGAACAGTTGATACTCATGTGGTTAGATCAATTTTACATGTCTGTATCTCAATCTGAGCAACCCCCTTGAAGGTAACGATATACATTGTTACAACCACTATAAAATTCCAGTCATCTCATTTTGTAAACCTATAATGTTATGGTATCGGATATGTTGTTATTGTTTGTTGGTCCGTTTAGTTTTTTGTTTCTCTTTTCTGTGACCATTCTTTTATTCTTTATTGGTTTTATTCGGAACTATTTTGTTTGATTGTATTAGGCCTGATGATATGGGCAGTTGTTTTAATGACAACAAGAGGTATTCTAAGGGGAAAGGAGGAAGGAAGGAAGACAAAAGGAAAAAGACATAAATTTATAAATAGGTATACATAGGACAGTTAAAATAACTATATTACTAAATACATTACCTATTGAAAAAGAACAGTTAATACTCATGATTAGATCAATTTTACATGTCTATATCTGTTAATCTGAACAACCCCTTTGAAGGTAACGATGTGCAATATTGCAACTACTGTCAATTTTCAACCATCTCATTGTGCAAACCTATAATGTTATTGTATTGGATTTGTTGTTGTTGTTTGTTTGTCTTTCTTGCTTTTTGTTTCTCTCTTCTGTGTCCATTTTCTCTTAAATAAAAAAAAAGTTTTAGAGTATCATATAATGTTCATGTATCTCTTTGAATGCAGGCTCATACAAGGGGATAGATTGTTATTATGAGTTAAGAATATTTACAAAACTGTTCCCTGCTTGACCCCCAAAGTAACAAGTTAAAAATTATAGTAAAAAAGCAAAACACAGATAAATCTTAATTATTTTGAGCTATGTTAATATATGAAGTTATAATGGTTAGTAATGAAATTTTAACTCATTTATTTTTGTCATTTTCTGTTTGTAGTGTGAGTGATTGATTGAACATGGCTTCTTGCACACTAGGCAAGCACTTTACCACTAAACTACATCCCCAGCCTATGTTATTCTATCTTTGAATATGATATACATATGTGTAGGGTTTGTTGTTGGTTGTTTTTAGCTTTTTTTCTATTTGGTGTCCTTTGAGCTTTCTGAATCTGTGGCTTGATGTCTAACATTAATTTTGAGGAAATTTTAAGTCATTATTGCTTCAAATATTGCTTATCTTCTGTCTTTCTTCTTCTGATACTTCTATTATGCATTTTACACTTTTTATAATTGTCCTACAGTTGTGGATATTCTGCTCTGATTTTTTTAGTCTTTTTTTTCTCTTTGTTTTTCAGTTTTAGAAGTTCATACTGTTGTATTTTTCAAATTCAGAGATTTTTAGTCTATTTATGAGGCACTCTGTTACTAGTAATTTTGATTTCTGCGATTTTAAAATTCTCTTCTAGAATCTTTGTCATGCTGCTTACCTTATCCATCTCTTCTCGAGTGCTGTCTCTTTTTTTCATTTAAGCCTTAGGCACTGTTAGAATTTTTTTAAATTCCTGGTAAGACAAGTATAGCATTCCTGTCATATCTGATTGGTTCAGATGCTTAGGTTGTCTCTCCAGACTTGTTTTTTATTGCGCCTTATAATTGTCTTTTAAATGGTAGACTTGTATTGGGTAAATGAAGAACTGCAACAGAAAAGTACTTTAATGATGTACTGCAAGGTATGTGTGTCGGGGGAAACATTCTTAAATCCTACAGTTAAACCCATCTTTGGTGAGTTTAAGTTCTCTGGTTGTGAACTTCACCAGTGCTTCTCAGTTTCTTTTCCCTGCTGTGGTGGTACAGTATTGCTAGTGAGGCTCTAGTTGGTTCCTCCCACCACCTGCACCAGCCCATGGAAGACTGGAGGCAGCTAGAGTTAAATCTTTCCTTTCCCCAGGTCGGTACACCTCTGATAACACACCAGCAGATTAGGCTGTGGGGAAATAGTATCTATTAACTGTAGGCTTTAAAAACAAAAGGTTTTTTAACGCATTTCAAAATGCGTATGTTTTCTTTCCTCCAGAAGCACAAGGGGATTTTTTTTTCCCCCACAGTGTTCACTGTGAGGACCTGGTCAAGCTCTTGAAGATAAAACATGTGTAAGGGCCCCCAGTGACTGGGGTGCCTGGAGTTTTTCTCTCAGATGTGTCCATACTGTGCCTCCAGTAATTCATCAATTATAGTTTTGGTTTTCCACGCCTTCCATTCCTCATTTGTTCATGTAGAGTTGTAATTTTCTGTACTTGCCTCTCTGTCCAACTTTGAGGGCAGTGACTGAACCTGTGACATCACTTTTCTTCATCCAAGAACTGTTAATTTTTGTTTAGCTTGCTACATGTTGTCAAGACTATGTCTAAGTCTTCTTATGCCTTATGCCTGTAACATTTTTCAAGTATAGCCTAATTATTTGTTGAAAGTTCTTCAATTTGGGTTGATGTTTCTTCATGACATGAATCAGATTAAATGTCGAAGTCTTTTGTTTTACTTTTTAACTGCAGTTTAAAAATACATAACATTTATTTTCAACAAGTTTAAATACTAATTACAGTATTAAGTGTATAGACACTGTTGTACAACGGATCTCTAGAACTTTTTCATCTTGTAAAACCAAAACCATATATATTGAACAAGTGTTTATTACCCCTTCCCTCAAGACTTGACGGCCACCATTCTACTTTGTGTTCCATGAGTTTAATTGCTTTAGATACTTCATAGGCAGAATCATGCAATATTTGTGTTTTGTGGCTGGCTAATTTCACTTAAGATAATATCCTCAAGATTCATATATGCTATAGCATATGACCAGTTTTTCTCCTTTTTTAAAGCTAAGTAGTATTTGGTTCTGTTATATACCACGTTTTCTTTTTCAAGGTCTGTGGACATTTGTTCTACATCTTGACTATTTGTGCACATATCTCTTGAAGATTCTGTTCTCATATATACATATATATCTCCAGAGTGGGATTGTATGATTTTTAATTTTTTATTTTGTTTTTTATTTGTTTTATTTTTAATTTGTTTGTTTGTTTTGGTAGTGGACCATTCTAATGTAGGTGGAAGCTGGTATCTCATTGTGGTTTTGATTTGCAGTTCTCTGATGATAATAGATATTGAGCATTGTTTTGCATGCTTTTTGACCGTTTATTTATTTACTTTGAGTTTTTAAGGTAGGATCTTGCTATGTAGTTCAGACTAACTTTGAATTCACTATGGAGCCCAGGCTGGCCTCTTAACAGCAATTCTCCTGCCTCAGCCTCCCAAGTGTTGGGATTACAGATGGATGTTGTCTTGCCCAGCTTTTTGGCCATTATGTATCTTCTTTAAGAAATACCTTTTCAAGTCCTTTGTCCATTTGTAAAGTGGCTTAATTTTTTGCTCTTGAGTTATAGGGGTTCTTTATATATTCAGGCTATAAACTTTTTATCACATACATATACGCTTTGCGTATTTTCTTGGTTTTTTTCACTGTTATTTCCTTTGTCATATGTTTGTTACAGTGCCATTTGTCTGTTTTTGCTTTTGTTATCTTTGCTTTTAGTGTCATAGTTAAGAAATTTTTGTCAATCCAGTCTTGAAGCTTTCTTTCTGTGGGTTTTTTCCCTAGGGGGTCTTACAGTTTTAGGTCTTACGTGTACATCTTTAGTTCATTTTGAGTTAATTTTGTATGCAGTATAAAGTAAGAGTCCACTTTCATTCTCCTGCCATGTGACTATTCGGTTTCCAGAATTATTTGTTGAAGAGACATTTCCGTGCTGTATAGTCTAGGGACCCTTGTCAGCCATTTATTTTTGGGCTATTCTGTTCCCATTGATCTATATGTCTTTATGCTAATGCCATCACTGTCATTTTGTAACAATGTTTTGCAATTTAAAATGTATGCTTTTAAATAAGATAATTTCATATCACTGGCAGAGCTGATTTTTAAAAAGAACATAGTAAAATCTTCACTGAAGCGTCTCTTCAGTAAAGAAAATTGTTAATTGCTCTCCAAACTTTGTTTTATATGCTGGGTTTCTCACATCTAGTTACATTACTGTTTCAAATGTTTCTGGTATCTTCTATGTACTGAGTTTGTATCCTCGTCTATTCATTATTTTGCTGACAGTAAAACAACAGATCTATTGAGAAAAAATTGTGTTTTCAAGTTCCTGAACATTTAGTGGTCTATAGAGATACATTATCTTTGTTTGACATTTCTTATTTTATGCTATCAGAGACTTTTAATATAATTTCTATACTTGTACATATTATTATTTTAATATTAGTTTGTTGTGGTTAAGCCACAATATTGCCTGAACCCCAGCTATCTTAAGACTGTTTTGCCCTAATTCTGTGCTTGGTGAATAATATGTTGAGAGTGAACAAGAAAGTTACTAGACTTGAACAGAAAATTGGGGAGAATGTCAGATAATAACTAGGATCACTGGGGCTGGGAATTTAGCTCAGCGGTTCTAGCACTTGCCTGGTAAGTATGAGGTCATGAGTTCAATCCCCGGTACCTAAATAAATAAATAAATAGGATCACTGAACTAGAATATTTTTGTAATCACAAAATTTCAGATTCACAAAATAACTTTATTTTAATTAAACATAATGTAGTCAGTTGATTCCATATAAAAACAACCAGTGGTGTAATCAGTTAGCACCCAGTACTTACATAAAAACAAACCTTATCACTGTTCAGCCTCCACTATAGCTACTCTTACAAATAACTACTTTCATTAGTTCATGTATTCTTAGGATTTCCTTATGTAAATGCAAGTATATAAGAATTTATATTTTTGTATTTACCATTACAAAAAATTTAGCATAGTATTCATACATTACTGAATCTTTACCTTTTTTTATGCTTAAGAATAAAGTCTGCAGTTTATCTTATACTAGAATGTACAGTGTATCCTTTTATTGCTGGATAATAGGACATTGTGTGTGTGCGTGTATTTATTGTCCAGTTTCCTATAAAAGTAAACTTGCATTTGTGTTAGTACATACACATTTCAGTGATAACCATGAATATATAGAATTTCATAAAGATATGGTTATATCTATTCATTACAGAAGTTGCCAAGTAGTACTTTTTAGGAGTTATACTATTTTATATTTATGCTAGCAATATATGATAATGTTTGTTTCTCAACACTCTCATATTTAACTAATTGTTTTGGTTGGGACAAAGGGGTTTACTGGGAATCGAACTCAGAGTCTTCACACTGAGCTACATCCCCAGCCCTTTTATAATTTTTTATTTTGAGATAGGGCTTCACCAAGTCACTAAGCTACCCAGGCTAGGCTCAAACTTGGGATCCTCCTGCCTCAGTCTCCCATAGTGCTGGGATTACAGGCATGTGCCACCATGTCCAGTTAGCAGTTAGCTTTTAATTTTTGGAATTTCCCCAGTCTGGTAGATAAGAAATAATGTCTCAGTGTGTGTGTGGTTTGTTTGTTTGTATATGTGCTGCAAAAGTGAGTACAATATGTTTTTAAATAAGCTTTTTATTTTGGAAAAATTACAGAGTTTTAGAGAAGTTGCACATGTATAATGTTCTCTGTATACCTCTTACTTAGTTTTAGTTTCCTGTAATGTTAGCATCTAGTGTTACTTGGATACCTACATCAAAAGTAGAGACTAGCTGTTAAGATATTAAGAACTAAAACTAGCTTTTACTTCCAGCTTCTCTCAATATCATAATTTGAATTTATTATTATAAGGAGATAGAGTTTTTGCAAATATTTAGGAGCCATTTGCATTTTTATCTCCTGAACTATTACTGACCCTCACTGAATTTTCTTTGGGTTGTTAGAAAAAAAGGAGGGAAATGATCTGAAGGAGGGAGAGTGAAAAATGGCATAGAGGGAAAATGAAGAGATTATTATCTTTGTACACCTGACTTTTTCTCTTTGCAATACTAGGAATCAAGCCCCAGTGCACACTAATCAAATGCTCTGTCACTAAATTATACCCCCAGCTCCATGACTTATTTTTTAATCATTTTTTATTATGTATCCCATAAATCCTGTCTAATATTGTGAGACTGTATCCCTTCTGTAATGATGAAAATCCCTACCTGAAAGATTCTTAGTATCCACTAATTTTGGCCAGTAATATTTGTTAATTATACAAAATGTGAATTTTTCAAAGAGGGAAAGGAAAGTAGTTGACTAATCAAGAAGAAGAAGAAAATCTTATTATATAGACCTGAAACTTCTTAAAGATCAAAGTAGTAAGTAATTAGAACAAGTTGGATCACTGTGACATAGCAAATGACTGAATTTTTCTTTAGTTCATTTTGTCTGTAAATAGTGGAGATGGGGCTGTGCATATTGACTAACTAGGTCTTAAAATTGTAGGAAATTTGGACAATGAAAGTGAAAGAGTTCTGGATACCAGTATTCAGAATCTCTTGGTGTATCTCTAAATAAATTTGGAAAGTAAATCAGAACCTTGGAGAGCTCCAAGTTGACTATGAGGTGGTGCTTTCTTTGCTTGAATTTTGAGATGCACTAGTTTTTCAACAGCTCTCCTTTTAAATTATTTGAAGCCTGAAAACCTGAAAGATTTACAGAGTCTTGAAATTAACTATATTTTGCATTAATTACAAGTAAGATTTATAATGTTTTAGAGAAAAGACTGGAGCAGTGATTCTCAAAACATAATCAGCTAACTCTTGGGAAGTTAGAAATAAGATACTCCACCCTAGGTATACTAAAGAGATATCAAGGAGAGACTTCGAAGTCTTTCTGCAGCTTTTATAAGGTTAAGTGTGTGGAATCTTAGGAAAACGTTATTTTATTCAAATTTCTGCCTGGTTCGTAGATCTACCTACTTAGTGTCCATTAGTGTATACTGCATTCCATTTAACTGAGATTTAGAAATGTGGCAACATTTATTGATGTTATATTTGTAAACCTATTCAACTCTTTTTAAAACATGCATTATAAATATGTACATACAACCTTGGATACATGGTTCTGAATATTTGTGTTGCTTTTAAGGTGGATTTGGATCATGTTGCCATCTATCCAGTATCAGTTTTGGTAATTCATATTTTATAGTTAAGTATGTCTTTTTCTCTTGACTTTGTTTTGGTACTCTAAAATGCCCTTGCATTCACTTTCTCTACACTTTATGGTATTGCTGTCCAGCCTAATTTTGAGAGGAGACTGCTATACATGCCATGCTGGAGGTACAGTCTGATTGTTATTGAACTCAAAGTAGTAAACATAGTTTTGAAAAGTCATATAAGAAAAGAATGCTATTAAAAAGAAAAAAGAAAAAAAAAAAGAAAAGAATGCTATTATTAATACTCAAGAGCCTTAAAAACAAGATACATGTGGTGTGACCAAAGACTATGGTAATTGTTTAAATTTTTAAAAATTTATTACAGTAAAAGATACCTTTTCATTTTCCTCTTCAGACTTTTGCATCATCAAATACACTTAATCCCGTCATTATCACTACTTTCTGAAGCAGTTCTGGAAGTCCTGTTTCATAACTGTTAATTGCACTCTGTGGCTCCCTTGATCAAAATGTTCACCTTTCATGGTCATTTTGACTTCAGATGTTTGTTTGGTACTGGGAATCAAACCCAGGGCCTGGCACTTGCCAGGAAGGCGCTGTGCCACTGAGCTACATTCCTGGCCTTCATTTTGACTTTGAGGAAGAGATAGAAGTCTCATGGTGCCAGATCAGTGAATAAGGTGAGTGAGGACACATCACAATGTTTTTACAAGCCTCCTTTTTCATGGGGTGGCACTCAGCAACAGATCTTACTATGTTTTTGTTCATACCTCATAAAGAAACTCATGAAAAAGGACTTCCAGAACGGTTTCAAAAATAATGGGGGCGGGGCCTGGGGATGTGGCTCAGTGGTAGAGTTCTTGCCTTGTATGCATAAGGCCCTGGGTTCCATTCTCAACACCAAAAAAAAAAAAAAAAAAAAGATGAAAATGATGGAATGTATCTGAAGCAAGGGTATTTTGAGGGGGATTAATGTCAATGTATCTTTTCGTGTAATATTTGTTAATTTAAGCATTCGCTGTATATTTTGATCATCCCTCGTATTCATGCTTCTGTCTTATTGTCTACAGAGAAATTAGATATTTTCAGAATTAGAATATAGGAAATTCAAACACATATTAATGTAGGGACTTTGTGTAAAGATGTGTTATTCTTTTAAAAAAACTACCGTTGACATTTCATAAATGATGGAATTTTTATTTGAAATAACTTTAAGAAAGTATGTAAGAGCCGTTTTCTTTTTAATTTAATTTTCAGTATTTTTAAACATGTATTTTAGGCCTGATATACCAGGTAGACAAAATTTAATTTAGTTCGACTTAAAATATTTCTCTTACTTCTATATTAATCTTTATTGTCTTTGGTTGCTAAATGTAATTTGTAGACGTAAACATGTAAGTCCAAAGTTAAAACAATCATTCAGTTTATTGATAGCTGTGTTCCCTATGACAGCCTCCAGATTTCTTCATTATTGCTGTTAGAATTAGAAAGGTTTCATTTAAATAACTTCATTGTGATACAGTAGCTAAAGTACTGAGCTTTATGAACCAGGGTCCCTGAAATCTGTGCTCAGCTCACAAAGGTCCTTGACCTGTGCATCTTCTGACCCATAATATATTTCCAGCTCTAAATTATGTGACTTTGAATATTTGTATTAAAATGTCTTGGTTTTCACCTTACCTTTTTATTTCATTTGCTTGTTTGTTTTGGCAGTACTGGGAATTGATCCCAGGGTCTTTACACTAAGATGTATCCCCAGCCTTTTTGTTACTGAAACAAGGTCTCACTAAGTCATTATGTTGCCCAGACTGGACTGGAATTTAGGATTCTTCTAATTTAGCCTTCTAAAGTGCTTGGGATTACTGTCATATGCCACTGCTTCCAGGTTTTATTTTGTTTTTTAGTATGACTCCAGAAGTAGCAGTATAGTAAAACTACTCTCTTTAATCTCTTGCTGACGCTGAGGATTAAATCAACGTAAAAAAGATTAACAGGTAAAAAAAAAAAAAAATACAGATTTTTACATCTGCATGCAGAACCCATTAGGAAGATGAAAACCCAAAAAGTGGATGGTCCTAGGTGCTGATGCACTAGGTTGACCAGGGAATAGCAATTGTGGAAAATAATTGAAAACATGAGGAGACTAAAGGAGAAGGGTTATTTCAACAATTCTGTTTATATTGATTTTTCTTGGTCCATATCTGGTTAGAAGAATCTTTCTTTCCTGGTGTGGGAAGGGTGGTTTCTCATGCAATTTTGTGTCCTGCTTTCAGGGGGCAAAAAGGAAGAGGTCATAGTGCCCTTCTTGTTCCTGCTGTTTACCAGGTGGCTTAAGTTAGCTCAAAACAATATTTATGCCAAAGTAGCATATTTTGGAATGACATATTATGTTACCCTCCTGTATGCTAGAAAATGAAAAATTGTGAGGGGGAAGAAATTTGAAAAGTGAGAATTAATAAAATTTTACTTTATGACACTGAGATTTTACTTTATTACATATCACATGAGCCACCCTATTTAATTACATACTATTTCTCCACACCCAGAGTTTTCCCACAAATATCACGAGGGAATACGACAAGAGGGAATTATGTAATGAATTGAACATCTGGGTTCTGTTCTGTTAGTACCCATAGAAATTACTAATTTTTAAGATTCTTAAACCTTCTTCCATCCCCCATTAACTAGAGAAGAGTAACTACTATGTAGTTTGAGCAAAGCTAATTGGAGTCTGTCTCCCAGTGTATCTTTGTTTATTCTAGTTTTTCTCTTGACAAGTTACAAATAAATCATGAAATGTTTAAGGAAGCACTTACTCTGGACATGTCCTTCTTTTAATTGCTAGTACCTCATGCATTGTAGACCCTCTGTAGCTTTCTTTAGAGAAAAATCAGCTCATAAGGAAGGACTCTGAAAGCGCAGTAGAAAGTATTGTCTCCATTATTCCTGCCTTTCAAGTCTGTGACCTCTTTTTTAAAAAATTCCTGTCCAGAAGACAAACTTTAGGTGAAATAATGTATTCCCTAATAAGAACAAGAATAATTTTGGTTATTAAGTTCTTTAAAATCAAGGATTGTTACTCTTTTATTTATATTATGTTACCCAGTCGTTAAGAGAGAAAAATACACAATTGGCCCTCTGTATTTTAAGAATTTTGTATCTGTGGGTTTAATCAACCTGGTTTGAAAATATTTGGGGGAAAATTGCATCTGTACTGAAATATACAAACTTTTACTCTTTTTTTTTTTCCTTGCAATATAGTATAACAATATATAGCATTTACATTGTATTAAGTGTTATAGTAATCTAAAGATGGGTGAAAGTATACAAGAAGATGTGCAGGAATATGTGAGTAGGTTATATCATGCCAAGGTATAATTATATGTATGCGAGATTTTGACCCAGTGTAAGAAACCACTGTCAAACAGTAAATCTCTGTGTCCTCTTAGTGGAAGTACTCAAGCTGGATTTGTTATGCTTTATAATTTTATTATAATTTGGAAGAGTTTTTGTCATTTTGGCTCTCTGTTGGGTTATTATTTTTACAACTTTATTATGTGAACTAGTATGAATTGAGGAACATGAAGGATTATTGCTAAATTTTTTTTCCAAAAGAGTTGCTCCTTTGGAAGGGAAGTTCTCAGTAGCACATGACAGCCAGTGGTGGTGCAAGTCCCTTGGGCAAAAAAATCAAACTCTGAAATACACACTCAAAGTAACCTCTTTACTATAAGAAACCAGAAAGAAAGTGAAATTCTAAATCAAAAGGTAGGCAAAACCTAAACTGGATGTGATTAAGTAAAGAATGCAATGTAGCATTCTTGTTGGAAGATGAATAGATTATGTTCTAAGCCCAATAACCCTAATGTATGAGTGTTAAGAAAATCTCAATGGACACAAAGTTCATTTCCTGTTCTGGTGTATTTATAAATTAAAGTCAGTATTAACATCCTCAGAATGAGAGCCTATAAGGCCTCCAGGACAAGGGCTCATCTTTTCATCTATTGCATCTCTAGTTCTCTATCTGATCCATTAAATAAGCACTTAATAAATCAAACTAGCACAAAACCAAGCGTATAACATATTTTGCAAATATCTTTTGACTCACTGTAAACTATTCCTTTGTTGCATGTCAGAAATAGGTATGGTTTGTATGCAGTACGAAGTATTTCTGTATTTTTTTGCAGTATAACAAGAAATGATAGAAGGAAGTGATGGAATAAAATCCTTAGGTACTTCTAGAGATGGATGGTGGTGATGGCTGCACAGCAGTGTGAATGTACTTAGTACTACTGACCTTGTACAGTTCAAAATGGTTAAGATGAGCTGAACATGGCTCATGCCTGTAACCCCAGCACTTTGGGTGTTTGTCAGGGAACTTTGCAATTTAGCAACACCCACTCTCAAAGTAAATTAAAAAGTGCTAAGGCCAGGCATGGTAGCACATGTCTATAAATCTAGCACTCAGGAGCCTGAGGCAAGAGGATCACAAGAGTTTGAGGTCAGCCTAAACTACATAGTGAAACCCTGTCTCAACTAACAAATAAAGAACACCAAAAACAAACATACCAAAAAAGGTTGTAGATACAGTGCAGTGCAGAGGCCCTGGGTTCAGTCCCTAGTACCGCACACACACGAAAAGAAAGTTAAAATGACAAATTTTGTTTTACATCTATTTTGCCACAGCAGTGTAGCAATTAAAAAAAACTTTGAAGGCACGTTGGGCATCAGTAATAATGTAGATAGTACATGATTATGTAGATGATTTTGCCTGCAAAATACTTTTATTTACATTTCCCTCATTTTATTGATTGGTAAGATTTTATAAATAGTATCAATTTGTGTCATTTTAGATCTTAAAAATGAGACAGCTGATCAGATATAGTTATTCCTTTTGTTTTTAGTAATTTATATTGTGCATTTTGTGGTGTCCACATATTTCTGTAATTATCGACCAGCTCAGGAGCAATTGATAAAAAGGAGAAATGGTATGTGGAAGTTTATCCAAGGGAGCTGGAATAGCAGGAAAAAATATCTTCACTGGGGAGGGGCAAAGACTTCACCTTCAGTGCTCTACCTGCAAGGGCCCTTTCAACTCTATAAATTAAGAAAATTAAAAGAAAATGCCTGCAGAGGTGCCCTCTTTGGCTTGCGTGACTCTCAGCTAGTAGGTTACTTTTTGTCTGGAATCCTCAACACAGTACTATTACAATTCATTTTGCCTCAGCACCCTCAAGCTTATGTTTCCCTTTTATTATTGTGTGCATGTTTGTATGTGTATATGCACATTTTCAGTATCTCTTGTGGTAGCTCTGTATTCATACCTGTCATCAAATAGTCAGCATGTACATTTCTTAACTGTCCTGTAAATATTGCTGATCTCTTTATTTTCTTTTTTTAAACAGTTGGTTTGAATTTTGGTCTGTAAATTTGGGCAATTATGTATATAGAAAAACTTAAATTTTTTCAGTTGAGATCTAGAATGCTTGCATATTTTGTAATTGGTTAATCAGTCTCTTCAGACTCCTTTAATCAGGAACCAAACATTTATCCTGACTTTGCTATGAACTATGTCTCAAGTTCTCAACTTTCTCTTTGTGTAGAAGTATTCCAGCTATAGTAAACCAAGAAACAATGATAGAATATCACTATTTTTCAATTACTAAATTAATTAATAAAATGATCATTAATGGTTACTGACATCACAAAAAGTTAGAGAACCAAAAATTACATACTTTCCAGTAGAGATTTTCTTAGTACCCTCCAAAGATGACTATGAAAATGTTTTATTTTAGAGTAATTACAGATTATGGATTTATACATATTTTATTGTTTCAGTTAATTCAGTTTATTATCTTTATTAATACTCAAGTTCACCTGTATTGGATCAGTAGCAAGCTATTCATATTAGCTCCTAAGTCTTTTTGTGATGACTCTGCCATCCTAGAAAGCAAGAATACTAGATATACTAGGCTTATCATGTATATTTCCTGTCCAGATCTGAAAACAGCTTTTTCTGCTGGATGCTTTTGTTCTTTTTTAGGGGAGAAATTATACTTAGAGATTAAAAATTGGGCGTTAGGGGTATTCATGGCTGCTGTGTTGGCCATTATCTTTCAGGTTTTCAATAGACCTAACCTGGGAAATGCACACTTCAAAATTTTTACAGATAAAATATATCATGTGGCTATATTACAATTTCTTACTCTTAATTCAAGAGTACAAGTTTGGGCTGAGTATGTAAGTATATAGCTCAGTGGTATGTATAGTGCTTACCTAACGTATACTAGGTCCTAGGTTCAGTCTTTAACACCACGGAAACAAAACAAGACTACAAAGTTTTAACCTTAAATACTTACTTGCAGCTTTCTTCCATTTATCTCATGTATCAATTCTTGAGAATACCCAGATAATCCCCATGTTTTATTCCATGTGACACAAGTCATAACAATGACATCACTTTCTCCAACGATGTAATTACTGAAAACAGTTTGAGGTTTTTTGTTTCTTCAGTTGAACCTTTGGTTCCTTGCTCCTCCACCCCTCTACTGGGGCTTAAACCCAGAGCTTCCCGCATGCTAGTGCAGTGCTCAATCACTATGCTCCATCCCTAGGCTTTTTTAAAAATTTTTGAGATAGTTTTGGTAAGTTGCCCAGGTTGACCTTGAACTTGTTAAACGCTTGCTTCATCCTTCCTGGTAGCTGGGCTTGTAGGTGTGTGCTACTGATTGATTTGGTTCAGTTTGGTTCCATTTGGTTTCATTTGGTTTGGCTTTTTAGTGTACTAGAATTAAATCCAGGCCTCATGCATGGCTGGTAAGAGGTTGATCATCAACATACATCCTTAGCCCCTAATTTTGAAATTTAGGGATATTTTCCAGTATTTTATTTTGTTTTGTCATTATGGTAAAATATTTACATGGTTCTAAAAGCACTATCAAACAAGATATATTCAGAGACAAGTAGTTGCTGTCCCTTAAACAAACCCCTCCCTTTCCATCATTCTATTCCTTCATCCTGTAATTAACCCTTTCTTAAAATTTCATTGCTTGAGATATTAATCATTTATTCAATGAATGATAGTCAAAAGGAAGTTTAAAAAGAGATTAGAAACACTGTATACCCATAAGGAAATTTGATGTATGACTAAAGAATTATAGATCAGTGAGGAGTGCTGGGACAGTTGGTTTTTCCATATGGAAAAATATAAAAATAAAGAATAAAAATAAACAACAAAATAGAAGAAAATGCACAAGGATATCTTTACAATCTAATGGTAAAGATAGAATCCTTAAGGCAAAGAGCAGAAATCATAGGTAAAGAATGATAAAATTTTAAATTTATGCACAACAAAAGACATCATAACAAAGCAAGATTGGGAGAAGATATAAATGAGTGCACTCCTTTTAGCAAGAGGGAGTAGAGGGAAAACTTTAGGGCTTCACAATCCAACACATTTGTGTGCATGCTCAGTGACTTGGTGCAAACAAATTAAACCCTGTTCCAAAATCTCAATTTCATTGTATTCAAAATAAAGATATAAGTACCATACCATTTACTGTATGTATAATGTACACAAGATGTTGCATCAGTAGCAAACATGAATAACTGTAATGCAGTATAGTACTTAAAAGAAACAACTGAATTAAGGTTTTATTAAGGTGCTTAAAACTAACTGGCAGTATATAGGACTATCAACAAATCAAAGAGTTAAGTTCTGCCTTAGGACTTAGAACCTTAAAATACATTTTAAATGAAGCTTTAAGTAAAAATTCATGGCTATGTTTTGCAAAAGGTGAACTGGTTGAAATAGGTGCGATTAGTCACATTATATAGATCACTCAGATAACTAATGTAAAAAAGTAAGGTGGAGTTATTTTAAGGACTTTCAATGCCTGTGAACCGGAACTAGAATTTTTAACATTTTACTTTTTTCCTCCTACTTTTTTACTGCTTCACAGATGAGGTTTCCCATGACCCATATTATAAAAAACAATATCTTTTCACTTTTCTGCTGCTATCATTAAGTATCATATTGTCTCTGTAGTTTTTTTTAAGGGTTTACTTTTAAATATATTTCTCTTCAAAGCAAATAGATCCATCATTAAGCTCTATTGAAAAGATACTTCTCTAAAAAGGTGAGTGTTCTCACTCTGAGGCTACAGCCTTCAAATCTTACTTTTTTCTTTCCTTCTTTTTTAATCTGTTTTTTATACTACTGTTTCATAAAGAAGAATACCCTTGAGTCATTTGTAGGAACATAGACACACCTTGAGACCATAATGTTAAATGAAATGAATCAAACACACATGCTTAAATATCATGGTCTCTCTTATATGAGAAACCCAAAACATAAATAAAGAGGAAAATAAATGATAGTAGGAAATAAGTAGATGGATCTTTTGAAAATAGTAGGGGGATCAAGACATGGAGAAATCTGGAAGGGAGGGAGGGTGAAGGGTATGAAAAATGAATTTAGATGTGTTATGTAAATTCGGTATGATGGCACACGCCTGTAATCCCAGCACTCAGGAGGCTTAGACGAGAGGATTGCCATAAGCTTGAGGCCAGTCTGGGCTTCATAAAGAAGTTCAAGGTCTGCCTGCACAACATAGCAATGCCCTGTCTTTTAAAAAAGAAAAAAAAAAAGGTGTGTTATGCACATGTACCAACTCCCCACAAGAAATATAATCATTATGTACTGAAAACATGTACTAATCAAAAATAAAAAGTGGGAGGAAAATAATGGTCTTATATTACTGTCTTTTTATACTGGGGATTGAAACCAGGGCCTGTCATGCTGGGCAAGTGCTTCTCCATTTCCTCTTTATTTTGAGACAGTGTCTCACTACTTTGCACTGAATATGTGATCCTCGTGCTTCAGCCTCCCAAACAGCTGGGATTACAGGCATGTGCTATCACACCCAGGTCTTAAACTACTATCTTATAGTATTCTTTGATTTCTATGTATTTGAAATGAGGTTTTTGTTTTATTTCTGTCTTCTCAACACACTTTTCCCATGTTTTTTGTTACAGCTTTGTTATTAAATTAGTATTCATTATATACAAGATTATCATTATGTAGATTTTATTTTATTTTATTTTTTTAATTTTATTTGAGCGAAGAAAAACAAAACAAACAAAAACAACAACAACAAAAAGACGACATATATAGTAAAAACAACAAGCAAAAGAGACAAGCAAATGACTAGAGTAAATACACAACATTGCAGGTTTACACAACCGGTAGATAGAAGCTTGACAATGGTTGCAATATTGCGCATCGTTATCTTTAAAATGGTTTCTTACATTATCAGATATAGACATGCTAGATTGATCTAAT